>OY735207.1:71000549-71120549 GCA_963457665.1 Thysanoteuthis rhombus
AGCACACATCATAAGAATCATATTCCCAATATCTGAAGCCTCGTACATTTGTAACGGTCAAACTTAGAAGCATGCAACATGCACTTGAGAGAATCATGCTCAATATCACATGGAGAGATCACTAGACAGATATATCAGAGAAAAAACTGGTTTCCGAGACATTGTAGAATCCATTAGAAAACTCTTATGGCAGCCTTTTATCATCCCTCATTGGACATGGACCTTCCCCAGTATTCGCCTGACCTCTCTATCATGGTTGTCACCGAGCCAGTTCTTTCTGTACTTGTCTACTTTGTCTCTCCATCTTGAATTCTGCTGGCCTTGGTTCCACATGTGATCTCTGGGGATCCATGTTATGAGTCGTGGTGTCCATTGGTTGTCTGCCATTCTTATGTGTCCAGCCTTTTGCCATTTGAATTTTCTAATGAATTCTGTGATGTCTTGGACTGTTTTTTTCCATATCAAATTGTGCTGTCTTGTGATTTCTCCATGTGAGATTGAACATAATTCATGATGGTGCATTACCAGAGATTGTTTAGCTCAATGGTAAGAGCAAGGCTACGTTGAAACAGCTACCCTATCAGTCAAAGATTTGATTCCTACAGCAGTCCCATTTTCTTTTAATTGTTCATTCTATTCACATTGTCCAGGCCACATGATACATCCACCGTGTAATAACAGATGATCATTACTAACAGTTTCAATATAACATAATTTATAATCATTCTGTCTGATCAAATATCTGTTTCTCAATCATACATATATATATACACACATATATATATATATATATATATAATAATTGAATAATTGTGTCATCCACAGACAGTTATTTTGTTGTATTACAACTTTTCAATGTGGCTGTAGTCTATCCATGATCCCATCTAGTACTACGAGGTAGAATCAAAACCTTCGCTTCAGTCCCAGAGGTTGGCATCTTACCTCTGCCCTATGCAAAACTGGACGGTCAGTAAGGTTGGAATAAAGCGATATATTTACTCATGTATAATTCCCCATCCCCAATATATATATATATATATATGTGTGTGTGTGTATATATATATATATATATATATATGTGTGTGTATGTGTATATATATATATATATATATATATATATATATATATATATATATATATATATATATATATATATATATATATATATATATATATACTGACTGTACCAATGGAGCTGGAGGGCTGAAAATCTAAACATTTATTTCTCATCATATCTAGTAAAATCTTTTCTTTCTAGCCCAGCAAAAGGTGAGAGAAGTAAAATTCATTTACCAACAACTTTTTCAAGTATTTTGATTGATATCAACAGAGCATGTTACTAAAAGACATTGGTCACATAAGAGTTTTTACTGAGTGACTAACCAGGCTAGTCTTGTTTTTTTTCTTCTATGAAACATGTAGCAAGAAATTGCATGTACACTGCGCAAACACCCTAGACCTTTAGCCATACTGATGTAGCCCTTTTACAATGCCATACTATATTTGCTTGCCAGTAAATAATAGTCGACTTATTTTTAATAATGAACATATTGTATTGACTCAGAACTTTCGATACACAGCTCTACCCAAGAAAATCTCTGGTTTACCCCTGACCCTCTGGCTGCGGTGCAATGCACCAGCTGCATTCCCCTTTCATACAGGCCTCGGATCAGATACCTGTCCTTTTTATCCCCAAGTTTCTGGATGATGACAAAATTGTTTCAGCTCAGATTGGCGTAGTCGGTGACCCACAAATTCTCTGAGCTCCAGAATCAAACCGACAATTTTGGCACGATGATTAAAGAGTCGATTGGCCAAGGCTGAGATTGCAAAATCACAGCAACTGAGTAATCGTCTTGAAAAAACGGTTGATTTGCTGTGAACAACTGACGTGATTGCTTTGGGAAGACAGAAGGTTTTCTTTCTAGATCCAATAGGATCCTAATGTGGATGAAGTCATTGGAAAAATTCTGAAAGAGTTATTGAAAAGCGTAAGTGTTCTGTTATATTGTGGATCAAGAATAAATCTGTGGTTAAGAAAAAAGCTGTTTTCGATTGTTTGGCAATCATTTGGATTTATATGCATATCAACAGAAGTAGCTGGCCTTCTTCGGGTTTTTAGATATCTAGAATGAATATGATCGCATGAGTTCATTATACTTTATATCAATTGCTTTAAAAAGATGCTGACTTTCTTCAGTTGCTCTGGGAAGAAACTGAGAAAACTTTTGTATTTTACCTTTAATTTCCCAATAACTCAACCATAAATGAACAAACATAAGACCTAAAAAAAAAAATAATTTTTACGATTTTAAAAGTTTTCTGGGAAAAATTCCTTTCCTTCAAAATATTATACTAACTTGAATAATTACTGTATGGGAATCCTTTTCAACCAAGAACTTTTCACAATGTCAGTAGCATCGTTCATTTCTATTCATGTCTTTCCCTAGGGTATTAATGCAGTGAATGCAGATTATCTCACCAATTCCATTTACCCTTCTGCTTATCTTCAAGTAAAGTTACCATTATAGTCTAATTTTCAGCCCCCAGAGTCCAACAGTTTGGCCAGTCACAAGATGCATACAACCAACCAAGCAAACAATTGCTAACATGTTTATTTGACTGTCAAGGATACCTGACATTGCCTGGGAGAAGATGACTTCAAATATAGCAAAAAGAAATTTCATATAGGAGAGGGAGAAAAATGAACGATAAAAAATATATTTTATCATAGACTAAATTGTTTTGAATTTGCTTTTAATTAACATGCCCATCAAATTTTTGGTAACGATATTCAATTATTTGGATAAAAAATGGTTGGTGCATTAATTAAAAATGCGCTAATTGGAACCATGTTAATCTGAATTTTACAAATAAACTACCTGGGTTCCTAAATGCCTAAAATGAATAGAAGTTCATTATACTTTCTATGAATTGCTTCAAGTGTTGTCTATAATTTCAAGAATGATCAGAAACATTCAAAGAGTTTTTCATACAACAGAGGGAAATCAATGAAGGAGGCATCTGAATGTCAACTGAATTTATCCTACAAGTGTACAGAGTTCAACCCGGTGGGGTTTCCACTACTCGAAAGGGGTGAACACAAAGCTTAACAAGGAAAGAGAAAGAAATCAGCATTACCCAAATTCTACGTTGTTGTGTGGCTACCATTGGAACATTCTGTTTAACATCACCACTTTTGAAAATTACCAATAAATAATGTTGTCTTAACAATACGAATAACACTGAGTTCAATCGTCCAAAAAACTCTTTGAATCTTCAGATGGTCAGGGGAATCTATCAGAATAGTTGCTTCAAAACAATTATGAAAATAGTTATATTTCAACTTTAAATATTCTCCAAGGCATAAATAAACAAATTTCAGGCCTAAAGAGAAATTCTGTTCTAGAATTATTTCCAGTTTTGGCAAAATTATTCTCTTTTTACCTATTTACTGTATGTTAATTCTTTTAAAACTTCTCTCCAAATTTCAATTCTTTATTTCTATTCATGCCATTCCCTAGGGCATTAATACAAATCAAATACAGATTATCTTATCCAGGGTTTGAAATCAGCTCACCAATTCCTTTTTCAATGCTACACACCGCTTGGCAATATCCACTCTTGTGCTGCCAGGCGGGATTAAAACCTTCACTCGAAAGCTGGAGTCTGGTATTCTACCCCTTCTCTATGTAGAATTGGACTGACCGTAGGACTGAATTAAGCGATAAATATATATATATATATATATATATATATATATATATATATATATATATATATTAGTGTATGTGTGTGGATACGTATAAACAGGGAGTCCCCAGGTTATTAATGAGTTCCGTTCCCTTGTCTGTTCATAGCATTTCTGTTCAGTGCATATTTAGTTTCAGCTACTAAACTGTCCGTGTATAGTACCTTTGATAATATTAAAGAAACAATTCTAATTAGTAATACAGTAATAATGGCAATATTTTCATCATTAATTTTGACTATATTTCACCTTCAATTTTTAATTGCTTCTTATCACAACTTCAAATCGTACAGTCATTCTACAGCATTAACAGTGCAATCGGAATTGAAGAGAAAGAGAAGTTACTCTTCACTCGTTGCTGTGATGTTAAAAATCGATTCATATTGCAATAAATAAAAATTAATCATTTCTTGATTTGAAGTAAATTTTATGTTATTTTTTAATTTTACTCTTACACCCGACCTTAAAAACAGAATTGATTGAAATTCTAAAAATCATTTTTGAGTTTATTCTGTGTTTTACAAAAGAGAAAAAGCCCAAATTGTTGTTTATAGAAACAAAAACAGATTTTCATTAATTATTGAGTCGAATAGGCCATTTCAATGTCAAGGCTTAAGTTATTGATATGCTTTGGCCCATGGTTGATGATTAACAGTTATTTTATTAAATTGGGGACTGCGTGTGTAAGAAAAACTTATCTTAACTCTTGCTTTTGATTAATTTAGACAAAAATTGGGATTTTTTCTTTCTAGCTAAGCTAAGAAAAACAGATTAACTAAAGAGGATGTGTGTGTTCATGAAGAAAACAAATAAAGTTCAATAAATAAAAATAAAAAAAACTTTAATTTGAAAACAGGAATTGGTGAGAAATATTTTTGGCTTAGACCAGCTCAAGTATTTGTGTATAAAAATTGTGTGAACAATATTCATATAAACCATAAGAATTTGTATTATAAGATTTTAGCCCAGAATATTCGCAATTTTTCGTATTTTCCTCTGTAAACACACAATGTTTCTGGTTTGGAACCACTGTTTGTGACACAATTCAAAAAAAAAAATTATTTGTGACTGCCCATTTGGATGTATGATTTGTTGGAAGTTGGGCGTTTGTAAATCAGGGACTCCCTTTATATATATATATATATATATATATATATATATATATATATATATATAATGGAATGAGGTTTCACAATGCATACACATTTATATTTCTGTCCTGTTCGGGCTTCTTCAGGCAAATGATTTGGTTTATTCTAGATTCCTATTTGGTTCATTGTTTAAGGGGTGTGCCTACTATTCTTGATACATTATATCGTATCCCTGATTTGTACTATATATATATATATATATATATATATATATATATATATATATATATATATAGTACACATTGAATGAATCAGGTATGCAATATAGCATAATATAATACATTTTTATATTGAAATTCTTATTTGAAATGATTTCCCGTCATTACGTAGTTATTATATCACTTGGCTTAGACGGCATGAAGAGAATAAATGATTAGAGAAGATGAATCAGTTACCTTATCGGTTGCAGGTTGAATTCCTGCCGCAGCCCCCTTTTTCTTTTTTTCTTTCATCTTTTTCATTTATTCTATTCACGTTGTCTTGGCCAAGTGATGTATCCACTTTGTGATGACAGGAGATCATTTGAAATAAGAGTTTCTATATTATAATACAATTTATAATCATCTATAATCTTACTTGAGACTTGGGAGAGGAAAAAACTGTCTAGAGTAGATGAACCAAGAAACCTATCAGGTATTTTCTCTCCCAAATTGTGAGTAAATATTGCTCTATATTATATTATAATTGTATTGAGCACTTTAGATTTTAATGAAAATGATAATTGAATTTTAAAACTTCAACTCAACTACCTTTTTTATCAAAATTTTTTATTAAAATCATTTTTAAATAAAGTAGTATTTTTGATTATTAATATATATGCATATATATATATATATATATATATATAGTGTGTGTGTGTGTGCGTGTGTAAGTGTGTGCAGTTATTCAGTTTATTAAACAGACTAGATTGAATTCTAATTTTTGCTGTTTCGTGCTAATGTAATCTCTGGCCTTCCTTGAACAAAATGTCATATTTTGTTCACATATTTTTTGTAATTTTCACCTCCAATCTAAATCGAACAAAATTCACCCATCTGAGCTTCACGTTCTTCTTGTGCATCAAATAATGGATGCGTTATTTCCCTTATATTTCAATTTTGCTCAAACCTAAACCAGTGTTTAGAGCCATCCTATAAAATAACCATTTTTTTCTCTCCTCTTTTTTCATCTAATTTATTTTTTGTCAGGATGGGAGTGGAGGAAGAGGAAGAAGTGATAATTTGGCCGTGAGACACTTTAATGACTCCTAATAGTGACAAATGACATTTGCAGCTGCCACTTCGGAAGAGGTTACGTTACTGAATTTAGCCCTTCATTAGTTTAATTAGACAGACCACACCTGTAGTATCTTTGAATTAAAGTCATTTGATTCAACAACTAAAATTCTGGAAAGTTCAATGAGGCATGTTGAGAAATGGCTTTCGGAAAGAGCAAAGTGAAAAAAAAAGATGTTAAAAAGTAAACTCAAAACATAAATAAATAAAGAGGCTTAGCAATAGAGGAAGAAAAAAAAAGGCTAATGTCAGACTACTCGACCTAACATACCCTTTTCTATATTAACTATCTCCCAACAGGAATTTCGAACGTGTTTTTTTTTTTTTTCATGAGAATCAAATAAACCTTTGGTAGTTGTTTCATAGCCAGGTTTTTGGTTCTTGGAATTGGTCTTTTGTTTCATAAAAGTTCATAACAAACTCAGACATTTAAAAGTTAATGTATTCATTGCAGAATAGGCAAAGTGAGTTTTACTTTCAGTTTGCACTAATGCCCTTGGGAAAGACTTCCCTCAAGCTATGGGTATAGAGAAAGGCAGTTGGGGGCTCTGTAGCCAAGTAAGTCATTCCATCTAAAAGGAAGTTACTCAGACAGAAATAATCGGATTCAAATCAATTCACTCAAAAAATTTTATTTTTCATATTTCAATAAATTGTTTTAATTCCATTGTTATTTTTTGTTTGTCCTTGTGCTGAGATGCGTCGAGTTATTGTACCCATATTATCCTTCCCTGAGATGTTGACGTTCAGATGTTGACACTAAGGATACTTGCGGGGAGAAGTTATATACCTCGGCTGGGATTGCGTGTTTACAGCCCTATGCTCCACAAGAAGCTTTAAGGAACAATCATATGCACAACATACGTTTCCGTTTGTTTCTCAATGTTTGAAACCCATTTCTTTCTGCAACCAAAATTTTACTTCAGAAAACAAATTGTAACGGAAGCTCCCCCCCCTGCTTTTCAAAAAGTTTGCTTTATGCTACTTTTTTGCCCCTGCGAAAAATATTGAAAAGCTAAGAATCATGTTCAGTATTTTGCTTGCAGCAAGCCCCGCAAATCTTCATAGAGGCAACACGTACCCTCGTCTTATCTCCCTTATGTCCCCTGTACCTCCCACCAGCCTAACTTCTGACAATTTTGTCCAAAATAGTACCATTAATTTATATGAGAAAGAAAATTAGTGCATCTCTAGACCCCAAAAATGATTATGATATTTTTTTTTTTTGCTTTATGCAATTTCAACTCACAGAAGGTTTTTATAGGAATGTTCTACTTTCATGTTGTGGGGGAGTCCTGCATTGCTTACTGATCATCAAAAAGTAATTTTCGAACTGATTTTACTTCTGATGGATAAATCAGAGGAGAAGAACGTTATCAATTCATACAACAACTGAGAAAAGAATTTAAACCATCCTAATTCAAACGCCTTTGTATTATGAAATGAAATAATTTGATTTGACTCCCCACTGTTCTGAATTACTCTGCTCGTAAACAGGGCTAGTTCAAACTAGTTTTGATCCTTATTCAGTGATTATGACTTCAGTTTCAAATATTTCTGTGTTTATGCATCATATATGTCTCTCATGCAGGGCCCAGTTGGAAACATTTTTTGCTGGGCCCTTAGGTTCACAGCAGAAGTTTGCAGATTCTTAGATACCACTCTCCCATTAATTACTGTATTGAAATAATAATCCCAATTAAAGGTGATAATTGGCTATTGTTGCTAACCTTTAACATTTAACACCCAGGAAATCATAAAGGTTGAGGATAGTACAGTACTATAATAATAATAATAATAAAGCAAGTGTATAATCACTGAATCGGAATTAATAGCTAGTAAGCATTAAGTGTGGGGCCCTTGCAATTATGTGGGCCCCCCTTGGCATATGATACTTCTGCTACATAATTAATCTGGCTCTACTCCTAAACAATGACGGTTTTTTGCCAGCATTTTTGTATGTACTGATATGAAAAAAATGAATTTGAAATGATTATAATGATCCAAAACAAAGTTGTTTACTGCTTACCTTACCAGATCCATGTTAACATTGATAAATCTCTTCATTCAAATTCAAATATTATATATTCTACAATACCTCACCATGCTGGGAATTATGATTCGTTAACCTGTTCTGCTCTACCTGATGAGTTGGTCAGCTCTGCTTTTCCCATGGAGAATTAAATTTATTCCTTTTGGGTTCAATTCAAATAAGGAAAATCGAAAAAGTTTTCCCCCCACCATATGGTAATGAAAACTCTTGATAAATAGCTATAATATAAGCTAGTTTATGTAACCCAGATATCGCAGGTGACGTTTATTAACTATAAATAAATCTAGGAGCAATTCAACCAGATTGGATTATATTTTTCCTGGACCAGTCAAGCTGGTCTCTTTGGGAGTTTTGAAATAATGTAATTTTTCAGTTTTTTTTTCTTTCCCAATATATTTTTGGAATAAACACATTGACTTCTGGTAATGAATGTCATCAAGGGGGAAAACGTGAAACTAAATGATTCTCTTTTAAAGGAAGAAAGTGTTATTGTCGATCACACAATCCAGTTGAAGCCCTCCTGCTCCAAAATTGGATCCATTTTGATTCTCTGGCGAGTCTCACAGTCTCAATCAGGGCTGACCTTAGAAATTGTGGTCCCCAATTGAAAATAATATTTACTAGGCCCCAGGTTCACAGAGGAGGTCTGTTGAATCTTAGAGATATAAATAAAGTGTATCTTAGTTTTCATATCTCGAGGGAAAAATATGCCCTTGAAAATTTCAGAAAAATAAATTTTTACACTGTTCAATAATCAATTAAAATCATTCAATTAAAGTCGTTGAAGAAATCAGATGTAAATAGTTTAAACAAACATTACGGACTTTTTGAAAATTCAGAATGAGATCAAAATCATTGCAATTCTCACAGAAACCTGCAATGTGTTGTGTATTTGATAAAACTGGAATAGAATACTTAGTGCGGGACCCCTGCTTTGTCCATTTGGCTCAAAGCCAGCCTAGGTTTCAATGTTCAGGCAAATACTGTTCTATTACCTGAGCGTTAACCCCAAGCACCGTGTGGTTCTTCTGAGTGAAATACTTTCCTGTTGCTTCTCTCTTTGACTTAATGTAGCCAGAATGTTCCACAAAGTGGTTTTCAACCTGCTGAGAAGTATATTAAACAATTATTTCAAAACTTCCATTCAATCTAATGATTACATAGAGCTGGAATTGAAATTCAGATAACTCAAACTGTGCCTCTGCCAAAGGTGCATGTCTGGAAGAAGCCAGACTTCATGGTATGTGGAGCAGCCTGTCACAGTTGTCATATAAAATGATTTTCCGTCCTTCATACGAAGCTACAGCTTCGAGGTATTTTGGTTAATTCTTTTCGGTCTTACCAATTTAGATATTTCATATCTAAATTTTGATAATTCTTCAATTTTTCACTTATTTTTATTAGATTTCTCGAGAACTACAGACGGAAACAACTTCAAACTTGTCACTGCTCGACCTTGTGTGCTGACTGATATAACTAGCAGTGTAAACTTGTTGTTGAGTAATTGCAGTGTATACACACACTCACACAGACACACACATATATACACCAAAGGATAATTGAAGAGATCTCTGTGGGTTGGTGAGTCTGCATGTGTATGTATGTGTATGTACTGAGAGATCTTGACAATTGATCAGTGTACAAAGTTGATATTTTTATATGCATTCATCAGTATAGTAGGCATTGTAGAGTCAAGTTTGGAGTTGTTGTGATCAGGATTTCTTGAGAAATCTGATAATAATAAATTTAGAAAATTACAGCTTAAAGATTTTTTATCTAACTTTATAGATCTAGATTTAGACATAAAGTATTTTAATTCACAATAGATCTAGATTCAGGTTTATTCACATGCACACACACACACACATATATATATATATATATATATATATATATATATATATATATATCTGTACATATATATATATATATATATATATATCTGTACATATATATATATATATATATATATATCTGTACATATATATATATGTAATTATACCTTATGTAAACTAGCAAACTACATATATGACTTAAGCTATATATTGAAATCATAGCAGTATCGGAGGTGGTGTTTGATCAACACAGCTGAGATGTCATGTTAATATAAGTGTTTTGTTTTTTAAAATCCCCAAAACAGATACACGGTAAACAACTGATGATCTCATCAAGAGTATATTTTTTGCTTTGTACCACATCAACGAAGGATATGTGAAACATAAAAATAAAAACAATAAAGAAAATTACGTAAATTACATTTAATATTTTTGAAATAGGTGACTAAAATGACACAAAAAATCTTCTGAGAAAGTTTTTTTTTATTGTTTAGTGTTTAAAGCTGCAAAGCTTTCTGGAGTATATATATATATGTTTGTATGTATATACATATATATATATATATATATATATATATATGTATATATAAACATCTTTCATTTCCCACTGAATTATATTGCATTTTGGATGATATTTTTTATTCCATTTTTTATGCAATGATCATTTATTTTTGTTTTGGACGTTTCAGCGGAGATTACCTTGGAAAATCAATTGGAAACAAATATTTTCTAATATAGGTATTTTTATTACAGAAACAAATGTTGACAAAATTGTATAAAACGTCTTGGGTTTTGAAACAGTCTCTTCTTTTTCTGGTTCTGTAATGAATTGTATTTTGGGCCTTAATGTGATGTGCATTGTCCAACAGGCCTTCTGACATCTTCCTGGTGAGGCCATTGTCTAACTGCCTGAAGGTGTCATCTGTATATCTCAGCCTGGTGATTGGTTTCAATGGTACCATTCTGAATACTGCTCCTTCCAATTTCTCCATGTCTGTTTGCTATCAATGAAGACAAAGCTAATACCACAGCTGTATCTCTTTCTGTCAATCAATGTCAGACCTCAATTGGAAGTGTGTCATTTGCACACACAACATTGTAATGACGTTCATTCCAATGGCTGTTTTTAATGACACACCCGTTCTAGCGGCGTGTTCATTTTCATATTCTGGCAAGACTGAAGTCAGAGATTAGTTTGCAGCAACAGCAAATGAATATTTCTGTGCATTATTTTGAAAAAAATAAAATTAGTAAACCCTTGGAATATAACTTTTTTTTTCTTTTTTTTTCTTTTTTTTCTGATAACTTTTGGCTATCAGTGCCCGTTCCGAAGGTGCATGTTCAAAAGGGGTTGGACTTTATGGTGTATGGAGCAATTGTCATGTAAAATAATTTTCTCAAGTGTTTTGGTCACTTTTCTTCAGTGTTGCTAATTTTGATCATTCTGAAGAATGGAACTCAAGGGAGATAATTGATCGAAACACTGAACAAAAATTTATAATCTTAGATTTTTTTTTATTGATTTCTATTATATTTCTTGAGAGCCGCCGATCTAAACAACTTCAAACATAATAGTGTGCTAACTCGTTTGTTGACTAATATATCTGACAAATGTCAACTTGGTACAATGGCCAGTTGTTGAGTAATCATGGTGTGTATACACAGAGACAGGGATTTCTCTAGATGTAATTAGATACCATCATGTACATAGTTAGCATAATTACTTTTTGTTTCATTCATTTCATTTCTGGAACCTGGTTGATTTCTCATTATAATAGCACTTTGTATAAAATCCACCCGTTATAAGCGGAAATTTGTCTTAACAGCCTCCTTAAATCCCCGAAGGTGCTGTTATAACAGGACAACTCTATTGGTATTTCCATTAGAGTCTTACAGGATATTGGTGTTTGCAAAGTGTTGGGTAGGATTCCAGTCTTTCTCTCTCTCTCTCGAACTACTGGAAGAGCTTTAGCAGTTGAAAGTTTGATGAACACACTCACCATCTGGGTGAATTGAATGAGAATGACTTTAATTAAAAGTGGGCTGAGTTCTTTACATAAGAAAAGATTTCCGCATCAGTTGGCTGACTATATCTACCATGAATCTACTTAATGCATGACATGCTGATCCTCAGCAACTGGAAATAGAGAATTTGTTGGAATACCTTCTTTATGGATTGCTTTCAGAGACTCTACATACATTATTTGCCAATGGTATGATTATGCAAGTATTGGATGCATTCTGTAAGAACTAGCTACAGACGAACCATGACGAAGCTATAAAGCCTATATAAATATAATATGCATGTACATATGTGTATGAATTCACTTTTAGAATGGCTCCATTGTATTCTTAGTTCTTTCCTGTTGTAACCCTCATCGTCTTAGCCTTTTCTATACCTTGGCTCTTGTAAGATGTAAGCACTAACATCGTTCCCTTGGCTCTTCTCAATTTATGAGCCCTAACATTGTTCTGTAGAGTTTAGATAGATATTCTTTCCTCGCTCGTAATGTTTTGATTAGGAAGCTTGACTTTCTAAAGGGCAGGTATGGTCAACCTTTCTGATATTTATAAATAAGTATAACAAATGGTGTAATCCCGTCTCTAATACTTCATTTAATCCTTATCTTGGTGTATTTAAGTACTTTTTTGCTATTTTGTACATCCATGAAATAAATAAATAAAGATAGTTTTATTTCAATCAAAAGTTTATTCAATCAAAACTATGATAAAAACAATTTTGCCAATTTGATATAACATATATATTTGAACAATAAAAACGAATTTGAATTTTTTCCCACCTGTTAAAACTAAAAATGGATCGACATTCCTTCTAAATTTAATAACAATGTAAGTTAGGGTTAGTGCTGTTGATGGGTTAGTTACTTGATTTTTAACAGAAAAGAAAAATATTTTTCTTTTCTTAGAAAAACTCTTTTCATATTCTTATTAGAAAATCAGTAGCGCATTCAAAAAAGTAACAAATTCAAAAGTAACCTTATAACAAAAATATACATAAAAAAGTAATAAAATTTGCTTCTTTTTGATTTATTCATTTGATTAAATGAAAAATAGTTTCTGAAAAGAAAAAAATGTTTTCTCCAAAGAAACTAGTTTCTAAAGCAGCTGTTTTCTGCTTTTAAGAAAAGATTTTTTTTTGTTTTTTTTTGTTTGTTTTTTTTTTGCATTTCCCCAACATGGAAATGATTTACATGTATTTATCAAATTAAAACAATTTTTGTATATAGATTATGTATCATCTTGTGTATTCCTTTCTGAATTGTTAAAAATGGTGCTCTGAAGTTGTGTGCTGTTTTTGATATCTTGTGGAACTCTGTAATTTACAGCCCATTATACAAAATGTTTTTTTATTAATTATCTCTTTTCTATCTGACCTCCTTTAAATTGCATGTTGTTGACAAATTGTAATTGTTTATATTAAAGGAGTTTTGGCAAAGGATCTGATGAAATTTGATGAGTGAATTGCAGCATGAAATGAGAACTGCAAATATTTATAATTGCTGTTTGATGCCTAACACTGATAATGACCATAATATCTGTACCTCATGTTAGTGAATCACCACAGCCCACATGTGTACCAGGACTAATTAGCTAAATCATCTAATATTATAGATCTTTTTTCCAAAATTATCTTTAAAAAATAGATCTTTTATCTAGAATTAAAAAAAAAAAAACCAGCCTTTACTGGTCCAAAATGACCATGATTAGTCTTTTATCGTCCATTGTTAGACTTGAACCTCCCCAAGAATTTGCCACATCTCTCTATTGTGAACATCACAGAGCCAATATATTCTGAACCTGTCCAGTTTGTCTCTCCATCTTGTTTTCTACTGGCTCCATAGGTGACTATCTGGAGGATACATTGGTTGTATACTCTACTTTTTAGGACTAATGGGATTTTCTTGTTCTTGAAGGTTGAGCTTGCTCTACCAAATTTTTGCCATATTGGAGTGGTTCTTAGCTTAATTTCTTCATCTTTTGAGATAGAGACTCAAAGAGCATTTTTTTTCCTCAAAAAAAAGTTTTTTTTATGGTGCTTAATGGTATACTCCTGCAAATTTTCAAAATTGTAACCCCCGAAATGTGACCAGAGGAGTCTGGAGACTTACAAATGGATAAGCATATAAACAAATGCACCCAAAGAGAGAAGAATTTGTAACACATTTGGTTGGTTGGTTGGTTGGTTGGGCCATGTGGGGCTATGGTGATTTGATATTATAACCTATGCCAAGCTTTCAAGGACAATTTTTGAAGAGCAATGGAGGGAGAATGGCTAGAGAAAGCAAATGATCCATATGGCAAAAATTTTTGCTGTGAAAAAGTATGAAATCATTAGATGGCAGCCATCTTGCATTTAAGAATTTTCAGTGTTACTTTATCTTTTTACAAAAAAACCCCTTCTCACTTCCAAATTACGGCAAAAATTAGAATAGAATAACCACAATATTTTACCAGTGCTAATATTGGTGTGCACAGCAGATTTCTAGCTTTTTTTTTGTATATGTCATCTACTGACTGAGTGGGGTTTAGCTGCTATTCATCGACAGTAGCTCTAATAGGTTTGAGTACAAAGGGTGGCATAAAGTTTGTAAGCCTGCAGTGTAAACATCTGTTCTATTGTCTGGGTTACTTTTGTTTTAAAGTGAATTTTCCATCTTTGAACAAAAGAACAGAAAAAATAATACTGCCTTTGTCCCATAACATTTATTCTATTTAGTAGTGATTTTCATTTGCAAGTATAACAAATATTATGGGTTAGAGGTAGTAAAACAGAAAAGAATCAATAGGTTCCCCTTTTTAATAATCTGTTTACATCACTTATTTGAAGTGCAAGCTGTTCTTAGGGTTGGCTTAAGGAAACAAAATCAATTGGATGAAAATTAGTATATAGAGTCTAGTCTAGAAAGTTTTACAAACACTTGCGATACAAAAGAATTTTTTTTCAATTCATGTCACTTCAGTCAATCATTTTCAAATATGTTAATGCAATTAATGTGAGATTTTCAAGAGGTTTAATGTTTTTATGCAGAATTGAATATTATGGTACTGTGTGTGAATTTCTATTATAAGGATCATCAGTTGTTTACCATGTAAGAGTTTCATGAATTTAATGTGTGTGTGTGTATATATATATATATATATATATATATATATATATATATGTGAGTGTGTGTGTTGTGGAAAAGAGGAAAGGACTTGAGACTACTAAATACGTCTGAAATTTTTTATCGAAATGTGAAACAGCTTACATTTCACCCGAGGAACTCCAGCTTTTGTCGGAGCTACAAGATCGGAAATTGTTTTGAGAGAAATGGAGGGGGGAGAATTGAAGTTAAATGTGTATTGGGGTTTGGGGGGGTAAAAAAGTTTTGATTTTTTTGTTGGGGTGGGTTATTTGTTTAGGGGGTTATATAAAAATGTGTGCATAAGAGGATTTAGAAAAGCTATATCTTAAGCCAACATCCAATTTGTTATCACTTGTACAAGGTGTTATTTTATGTTGTTTTACGATTAATTTTCCCTTCCCCAGAACAACCTTATCTACATCCACTTGTCTAGTGACCCCAGTCAAAAGAAAACCTTCCGCCCAAATACTGTAATAAGAAAAACCATACCCAACAAATTCTCTACTCTAACTATCTTCTGGGCATTCTCTGTAATTTTCACCATTTCTCTCAGCAAAAACTCCTGCTCTCATGAAACCCAGAGTTACACAAGTGAAATAAGTAAGCTCTTACACTCTTTGATAAAAATCTGAAATGGACTTAGTTGTTTTAAATCTTTTTCTTTTATATCATGATCTTTTCCAGAACGTAATAGCCATATATATTTGTTGAATGAAAAACACTGGGTAGAACAAGACTTTTGGACAACTATTACACTTTATGGATATAAGCATACTTTTTCTTGTGTGGAAACAAACAAGGAAAAAAATATATATATATATATATATATAAAACTGTTCTGTTTTTGAAATCACCGAAACGGTTACATAGTAAACAACTGATAATCCCAACCAAAAGAAAATCTTCACATTGTACCATAATAACAAGTATATTTAAAACGTGGGGAAAAACACTGGAGAAAATTACATGAATTGCATTGACATATATTACGGAAATTGGTGACTGAAGTAACACGAATAATAACAAAAATATTTTGAAGATTTTTTTTTTCTACATGTATACATGCAGACACACATATATATATATATAGAGAGAGAGATAATGCAGTCAACTATCTGAGCAATGCCATCTTCCTTTGCTGTGAAAATAACAAAACTAATTAATTTATGATAAATAAAATCAATTACATGATATATTCTACCTAAATTCTTTAAGTTTCCATCTTCAGAGTTCCCAGCTTTTGGAGTTTACATTGTCAACTCTCCACAACAGACACACACACACACACACACATATATATATATATATATATATATATAGTGATGTCATAGATTTATCTAAGCAATGCCATCTCTTTTCCCTCTGAAAAAAAAAACTAGTAAAACTAGAAGTTTGATTTTCTTCACTTGAAATGATTTCTGGTTTTGGAAGACACTAAAGTTGAGGGCTAAACAGGTGCAGAAAAACTAATAATTCCTCACCAAAAATGAATATCTTATTTTTATTACCTGAACTGCAAGACCCTGACTCTGCCAAAAGCAATAGGAAAGACACATTTTCACAGGTGTTAGTCGACCTTTGATTTTTCTGATTGCTCATCACCCAAATAAATAATGTCTGTGGCACACAAAGCAGTAAGGAAAATCTGAAGAACCCAGGAACACACTGCTGGACATAATTGCGTGCCAGACGGAAGAATTGTATAGAATCGTAATTCCTTACCTTGTGTGTGCAAAGGTCTTGGTTCTGTGAACTGATTACAAAGAAAAAATTGATTCTGTCTTTGAGTACTTGAGGAACTCTGTTCCATTCTGTCTGGTGAGAATGGTAGAATCAAGAATCATTATTTCGGGCACTGGAATCAGTCGACATGAATGAGTCTCTGAGAGACTTGGTGCTTTTTATTCAGAGTTTTTCAGACAATTGATCGCATTCTTTTTGTCATTAAAATGGCATTTCAAAAAGAAATCCACTTGGATCCACCCCAAAATTTGATCAGTTCTTCCATTGTATATTGTTCTGTTACATGCAGCAATTAAGTGACCCTTGCCAGTCACAAACATGTGCGAGACGAGGACTATATTTTTTTGATGACCACCCTTTGGTGGGATGCAAGTCCCGTGGAGGGATACTTCCACCCTAATCACACTGTTTAGAGTGTACTCAATTAGCTGCTGAGTACACAGAGCAACTCATCGCTTGTACCGGGAATCGAACCCAAGGCCCATGTATGAGGCAGACCTGCTAACCATTACACTATTTAAGCAGGCTTTGATATAGTATAGTTTTGCAAAAACCTGCGTAGACAGTGATAATACTTCACTACTTCAAATTTACTTGTAGCGGGAAAAATAAAGTCATTCAAAGTTTTCATTATTTCAGTATGTATGAAAGAGTTTTGGAATGAAGTTTGTGGAAGCTGTGATAAATCTCTATTTCAAATGCTCAATTTCAGCTTCTTAGAGGTCACATTTAGACTTTTAGTGTCTGAAAAATAGATTGAAATCTATCATTAGAGTGAGCTTGAAAGCAGACCTCACACTATTATCATTCTGTTGTAAATCTACCAGAATTTTTCTTTGCATTCTTTGTTAATGCATTCTAGGGGTAACTCAAATCGATAACTCTGATTATAATGTTCTGGTTTGGCTACTTAGAGGACGCATAGATAGAATCAGACTTTTAGTATCATATAGATGGATGGATATCAAATCATCATTAACTGAGTGAGTGTGAATGTAGAAAATCAGCTCACTGAAAGCATGCTCAATGTCCCATTAGTACACACAGAAAAGTTCATGGGGATATATCGTGTGGTTCCTGAATTAATCTGTCCTCCTAAAGATGGACAGATATTTGATGGATTATCGTAGGTGTACCAGCATACATAAAGGTCAATTAATCCTTTATGCTTTAGCTTGAAAAATTGTACTCGGAAAGCTTATAGATTATTTTTTTTATCCAGTCACTTAAAGGTTTATACCAATGCATTTCCTGACGGATACAAGGAATGATCCTTTGCACTCCATGAGTTCACTTCACATTTTTCATAATAATGAGCATCGTGAAGTGACTCAGCAGAAAGAAATTTTGTTCCTTTCAGTTTTGTCTTTTTTTCTGTTGTCAACTTGTTAACTGCACAATGGTCTTCAGTGTAATTAATGGCTGTTAAGTTACTCCTTAAACTGGACATTGTCCAGCTCAGAGGTTAATTTTTCATTCAATTGCAAAGAAGTTTATCTTTGAATCACCGTAGCCCCACAAATGGCCTGCCTGACCAACCAGCCAAGTGGGCTATAGATTCTTCTCACTCCAAGTGTCCAGGTCTGTGTGTCATTGTGTGTCTCCAGGCACTCTTGGTCTCATTTTAGGGGCTACAACCTAAAAAATTTGCAAGAGTCCACCGCTAGGCACCATCTATTTTTAGAAGATACTTTTTGATGATTACTTCTGGTACGTGCGTGGTACAGAACTCAATCCGACATACGTCATGAAAGAATCGAGAATGGTTCTTTTACACTAGCCAAGTTCACTTGCCTTTTTCTTTTATCTATTTATAAAACTGAAGACTCGAGCATTCAGTGTGTGGATCGTTTCACCAAACTTAAACCTACCAAACAAACATCGTGGCTCACAACATGATTCCCCGGAGATCATATGCGATATGCAAAACTGCGGCAAAAAATAAGATGGCATGACGAACCAGACAAATTTAGAAAGTATTTGATGCATGACTACCTATTATAGAGAGGTCTGGCAAATCTTGGGGATGGTCTCAGTCCAACGACTGCAATTAAATAGGGGAGGGTGATGAGAATGATTAAATGTAAGTCAGCTGATAGACATACATTGCCCCCCCCCCCTGCCCTTGAGTTCTTTCTTATCTTAATTTCAGCAATATTCATATTCTTACTTAGATTTTCTTTGGCATCTTCCATCATTTCTTCCCCTTCACGATTAAGTTAATGATGAGCACAAAGGTGGAGAGAAAAGATAAGTATATGAATATATTTATAGGTAATTGCTATATTGTGGCAAGGGAGGAACCTGAGCTGAGCAATGGATGTTTATGATTTCAGCTAAACCCCTTTGAGGATTGGGGAGGCAACCATACCTGGAGGGGGAGGGGGAGCAACATCCTTACCACTCCCTTTTTTTCTTATTTATCTTCTTATTCTCTCCTTATCTAACTCTTTCTTCTTCCATTCCTCCTTTCCCTCTCTACCTTCTCTCTGTTTTCTCTGACTTTTTCTCTTTCTATTCCGTTCTCTTTAATAGGAGGGGTAGGTTGGTGCGGTGGAGAATGGACTTGGCGAGCCAAGTTCTAACTCCAATATGAAAATTTCACCTCAGATAAGTTCTTGGTAAATAGGTCCCTCAGTTTGTGTCCAGCAGCATTCATGTTTAAGGTTTTTTTGTTTTTATTTGTTTTGTTTTTTTAGCGTTTTTTTTTGTTTTTTTGATAGTTTGTACTTTTTTCATGAGTCACTATCCAACAAAAGGTGAAAGAAGTAACAGTCATTGAACACGTCTTTTTCCGTTTTTTGATTTTGATCGCCCTAAAAATGGCATGCTACCAAAAGACGTTGGTCACATAAAAGTTTCTACCTGTTTTCTTTCTTTTTTTTTCTTTTTTTCACCTCTCTTTCCCTTTGTTTCTGCTCTCTCTCTCTCTCTCTCTCCTGCTTTGTTTCTTTCTCATCTTCTTTCTTCATCTTCCCACCCTCCTTCCCTCTTTATTCTTTATCATTTTCATGCTCTCATCAGGGGCAATTTTAAGCCTCTTCCCTACCCCCCATGGAGGGAGGGCCCCAAAAGCTTTATGTATAATTGTTCTGCTACTGTATTTCTATTAACATTATACAATAACAACACATCTCTCTCAATCAGTGGTTCCCAAACTCTTCATTACTGAGGACTCAATTTATTTAATTGAATTCAACCCGTGTATTGGTATGGATTATGGTTGATCCAACAATATGAGAGTGAAATGACAATTACATGAATTTCCATTTGGATCCTTGGCTTTCAAAAGATCTACCTACTCGTAAGCTCACTGAACCTGGGCTTTTCATAGGTCTGCCTATGGACCCCCAGTAATACTTTTGGAAACCCTCATGTTGGGAATCTCTGCACTGAATTTTTTTTCTTGGGGGTGGGGGTCTCAAGCTGCTAAGACCCCCCCCCAGCACCTCCCAAATCCCCTGCTATACCTCTACTTCCCTTCCTTCCTTTCCCAGCCTCCTCTTCCTTCCACTCCCTGTTCTCCCCCTCCCTCATTCCCATGCTTTCTCTTTCTCTCTTCTCCTACTTACTGTACTCCCTCTCAGCCTCTTTCCTCATACTGAGGCTGTCTCTTCCTCTTTCTTTCTCTCTCCTCCTCTCTTCTTTTTCTCTTTCCCCCTCCTCCTCTCTTCTTTTTCTCTTTCCCCCTCCTCCTCTCTTCTTTTTCTCTTTCCCCCAAGGTCAAAATATTACCCTGGGTAGAGGCAACTCAAGATAAGAAGATCAAATACCCACCACTCAGTGTGCGTAAGCATGGCACCCTTATGATGCTTTCGGTGAAACGGATGAAAGTCTCTTATCATCTCTAAACGGCCTTTGCTTCCCGTCTGTTCAGATCTGCTTGTGTTCCGTTTAGAGTCGATACTCAACATCTTATCTCTGACCTTCTGCAGGCAGTACTTGTGGGTGCATCTGCTTTTTTTTTTCTTTTTTTCGATCCATTCCAAATCCTTCACATAATCCTTCTTTCATCGTTTTGCAGTCAAAGTTTTGACCACTTGAAACCTCCATACTTTACGAGGGTTGCCAGATATCTTCTGCCACATGAGACCGAATTTCTATGGTCTTGGGACCATATTGAGCAGTTTTGGTTGCAAAATAATCAAATAACTAAAAATCCCTCATCAGACCAAATTTGTATAGTCTTGGGACCAAATTAATTGGCTTCAGTACCAAATAATCAAATAACATAAAATCTATCATCAGACTAAGCTTGTGGGAAAAATGGATTAAAACACAATTCATGTGCAAGGGATTATCTTTTGTAAATTTTCCTCCAATACCAACTCATTATTTTCAGAACCAAATAGCTTTGTTCAGTACCATATTTGCTCAACTGCAGTCTTGAAAAGTACCAAATGGTAAGTATGTATTTTAGCGGTTCCATTTCAACCTATCATCTAGCAAATCATCAGGGTGCCATGCTGGGTACTTACCCTTCATGGTATTTTACAAGACGATTGGAGTTACGTGGTAGTGCCCATCTCCTCTCCAAGTAACCTGCCATAAGTTGTACTGGGTTACATGTTACCGGCAGCAAAGAGTGTTCCCTGACCTAATGTTTTAAAAGTTAAAACAGTATGCCATTGGGACTTTACTTATAGTTCGAAATTAGAATCATCCACCTCCTAGACTGGTGACAGACCCATGCTAGAGAGCCCAGTTTACCCTAATATTTACCCAAAACAGAATGGAGACCAAGGCTAAAAAGCATAGTCTCCCCTGCAATTTTTCCCATGGCTGGTAGGACAGGATTCATGCCTTTCCTAAGGGCATAAGTATTAATTAAGACAAACTATCTCAGCTAGAAATTGAACTTTGTTCTATACTGTCAACAGGCCTTGTGGAATTCTATATTTGACCATTTTTTTGCCAGATATTTTGAAGAAAAGGAACGTTTTGTGGAACATGACTCCTGGAAATGTTCCTCTGAACGAAATAGTTGGTCTGTGATGAACTACAGCAGTTCAAAATAAATGATATGCTTAACATCACATGGAGAGATCTCAAGACAGCACACTTTATTAGATTACAAACAGGGGTCAGAGATTTATAAAACATTAGGCAGTTCACATGGCAATGGGCTGGTCATGATGCAAGAATGGCAGACAACTGCCAGACATCGCAATTCACTTGAAAAAGATGACTTAAAAAACTAGTCAAGTTAAGAAAGTATTTGCTCTGCAATGCCCATAATAGAGAGGTTTGGCAAATCTTGGGGTAGGTCTATTTCCACTGACAGATATTAAAAGGCTGATGATGATGATGATTGTTCAATTTGGATCCCTATCAAGGTCGTCTAGGTGAGCTGATGGAGTCTTGCAGCACCTGCTTGAGAAAGTTGTTTGTTGAGGTAATCACTCACCTGATATCTTCTCTATCAACCACTGTGGTATGTCAATGACGAGATATTTTTGTCTAGATATCTGGTGATGGGATGGTATGCAGGGAGGATTAGATTCATGACTTTCCAAGGATATTAGTGCAAAGTGAACATAAACATCTTTAGCTGAAATTCGAACTTAATTTGCCACTTCCATCTCCATTGCTACTGTTATTCCACTCTGCATCACCTGGTGAAGATATAGAATTGTAGTTCTGGTTAGTCACTCAGTAGAAATCGCCATGTGACCAAGAAGTTTTGACAGTGTGCTAGGTTGGGGGTGATCAATGAATATATTGATTCTCTTATATTTTGTCAGGCTGCAATCACTAAAAAAGGTAAAATTTTCAAGAAAACAAGCATGAACTACTAAACACAAACTAAGAGACCAATTCAGCATAAATTTGCATTGCAAATTGAACCTCTCCTTGAAAATCTTTTAGGAGATTTAAAAACCCAAAACAAAGAAAAAACGTTTCTCAGGACTAGGGAGTAAATATTTAAATTTTCAGCCTTCTAGCTATATTGTTGCAGCCTCTCTCTACGCATGATAAATGCATAGTCAGCCAGCCAAACTTGAAAACTGAAGAAACCTAAGCTGACATTTTTGATTAAAGGTGTCTAACATGTACAGGTATCCCCTGATTATTGAAAGTTTGCTTCACACCTCTTCTTCCTTTTTCCCAAAAAAGCAAAAATAGCGTTTAGCTTTTGTTCTACAGTGAGCTGTTATAGAGGCAGTGTGCACCTTCTCCCTTTCTCCCTTACACTCAAATCTCCAGCACTTCCTACCATCACAAAGTATGAAAAATTTGCCTTCCATTTCATCATCACTATTTTTTAGGTCTGGTAATGCTAAAAAATTTTCCTCATATAAAATAATAGTAATTGTTTCTTAGCTTCACGCCATTTTGGCCGACAAAAAGTTTTATGGGAACGCTCTACTTTTGGATTGTGGGAAAATCTGTGTATGAAAATGTGTGTACATACATAAATATATATGATAATTTGAGAGTCAAAATGTTTGGAAATATATTTTGTCTAGCACCGGAATCAAGTGAGAAGCAAACCAAACAGTAGTCCAGGTAAATGTATAAAGAAAATGAGCATTGTGCGGGATTTGACCCTGTGTCCAGTGGGAAGCAGTATTGATGCAACTCTGCTCTACCGACTGAGCTAACAGTGTCCTTTGTAAGCAGGAGTTTGGAAGAGCCACTCAAACCACCCATCTCTCTCAAACTCCTGCTCACTGAAAACATTGTAGTTGGTAGAGCAGAGAAATATCAAGACAGCTTCCAGGTGGACTTGAACTCAAGTCTGCGTTCATTTTCTTCATTGTTTTATGTGGAGGGCTTTTGAATTTGCTACTCAGTTGATTCAGTGCCGAACAAAATGTTTCCAAATAAATTGTCTACACAATTGTCGCATAGACTGTCCCATGTAATGATATATATATATATATATGTATATATTATTTAATTTTGATACCAAATTTCAAATGCTAAAATTCAAAAAGATCTCTGAAAAAGTATTATATGTATGTATACACACTGAGGTTGAATTCCTATAATCTGATTTCCAATATTGTACAGTCAGGTTGGATTAGCCGATGTCATAGCTTACTAGGAATCTCTGCGTTAGATTACTCTGTAACAATTCAAAAAAATCAATTTTGACCTATTTACTAGATACCCAAGTACAAAAGATTGGTAGAAGCACAATAAAATGTTTTGGTCAAATTTTTGTTGGATTAAAAAAAGGTCTTACTTCAGGACTTCTATCTGTAATATGTTTTCATAGATACGCAAACAGTAAATATGAATTAAAACGTTTTGATAAAATTCAAGACAAAGTAAATGAAAGTTAGATTATAGGATTTATATTCATTTCACATTTTGGGAAAGTTGATAATTTGGAAACGGAAAAAGACTTGAGACGACTTAGTACGTCTCAATCTTTTCAGAAAAATCATAATACTTTATGTACATTTTATGTGTTCCGGGCAGGCTTTGTCTGAGCTTTGAAAGTGAAAGTTGGTTTGAGAAAAATGGTGAAAACTACCGGAAGTTGGGGTTGAGGAATTCTTGTGAAACCTACATTAGCTAATACACTTTTTGATGTAAAATTTGAGATGTACTAAGTAGTCAAGTCTTTTTCTTTTCCACATTTTCAAATATTTCACAACCTTCCTTATATATATATACATGGTTTTTGAGAGATCAAAAGTATGATCTGCTTGTAGTTATGTTGTACTGAGGTGTTTTTTATTGTCATCTTTTAGAAGAACACGCCAGTGTTCATATTTTCTTTTAATAATTTCCTCAAAGCACCAGAAGAAAGTCACTCAGAATCACTCACTATGTAAAAAAACACTAAAATGAACAACACTACATCAAATAGCAAAATCGACTGACACATCATCCTCCCAACAAGCTCAACTGCAACTCTACTCAAAAGACATCTCAGTTAAATTTATGTATCATAACAAAAACATCAAAAATAATCAATGACAAAGAAAACCACCAAAAAACTCAACACCTGAGGCCAGCATATATGAAATACCGTGCTCTTATAAAAAACGACAATATATTAGATGGAGAGAAGTATGCATTATCTTGGCTAAGGTCTTTGACAACAGATCTTCGTAATATTTTGGGACAGTGCTTATGTCAAGTATGGGTATAGAATATCAGTGGAAGTTGTAAAAAGCAAGAGATATAAGATGAAAGAAATACTAGTCAGAATTAAGGATAATTGACAATGGTTCATTAAAAAACTTTAAAATATTTACAAATGAGATGACTGCACATGGCGTTTATTGTTATCAAATGTTGATGGGCTGGCATATTCCTTGGCAAGTAAATCGTTACTTCAATATTCATTCTTTTAATCACAACTCAACTTTTCCAATCTGTGGTGTTTCCTCGCGACTGTAAAATGAAGCTACAATTTGAGCAACAATAAAAACAAGTTAAAATTGGTAAAATATCAGGTTTTAGTACTTCATCTAATAATAAAAAAAGTCCTGATAAATTGGTACTTGTTCATCTTTCCCAATCACTGATTGATTCAGAGTAACTTTCCATGATTCGATCGGAGAAAAAATATCCTTATCCAATCGGTTTTGGAGCAGAATACCAGAAACTTTTGAGGGGGGGCGTGATGCTGAAAACGTTGATGGTTTATAAACATATGTAAAATATATATCTATGCCTATGTGTACAAATGTGTGCAATTCTAGAGATAGAGAGGTATATGCAAATTACATGAGATTGAATTTTAAAATCTGGCAAAAATCAGTATTTTAGATATTTATAGAATTTTTGTACTTATTTATTAATTGATGAATTTTTAAATAAAACAATTTTTCATATCAAATATCAGAAAAAAATTATTTTTTTCAAATGATTCTTACTATATTGACGATTCATTCTATCTATGCATGTTTTCATTGATTTTTATTCATTCAACTTATAAATCCCAGGAGATATTAATTATGTTTACTTTTTTTAGAAAAGTTTTCCGGAATTTCTCTAACTGGGAAAATCAGTTTATAAATCAAAAAAAAGAAAACTGAGTAAAATGTTTTCCTTCACAGCAATTTTTTTTTTTCACTTCAATTCAATTAATTCTATTGTAAGCTTTTGATCGGCAAAAAAAATTTTTTACTTGAATTGAAAAGAAAATTTTTTTAATCATTTCTATCGATTACTTTCAGTTCAAGCAGTTCCTGAGCTCTTTTCTAAAAAAAGACATAATTAATATCTTGAGGGATTTATCTGTTAGATGTGTGTAAAAAAAAAAATCAATGAAAATGACAATATATAAATAAAATAAATCATCAAAATGATTGAAGGGGGGGGAATCATATGAAGAAAAATTCTTCTTTTTCCAATATTTGGAATGAAAAATGTTTTTTCTTTTTTTAGAATTTGTCCTTTATAATAAGTATTGAAATTTTTACTAAAATTGGTTAATATGCTGATTCATGCCTGATTACAAAATTTCTCAGGTTGATTTTCCAGTAAAAATTCTATTCTTATTGTTCATACCTAATATATAGCTATTTTTTATGAATGTGTCGAAGGATGGAGAGATTTTTCAAGATATCTACAACTGCATCTGTACTTTATACATAATGTAAACATGTAACTCTTATATCTATATGTACATAATGTTTGTGTTTGCTAAAAGTTTAGAGAAATTGAGGCATAGAATGGGTTTGTCAAACGATGAAAAAATTTGATAGAAAATGAAGTTTTTTATTTCCTGTTGGAGAGATTCCAAGAGGTGTGTAAAATGTCCGGCAAGATATGGGAAACCCTGTATAACTTGACCAATACTTTTGAGTAGCATCTCAAAAATGTGTTTGTAGGTGTGCATATTCCAATATTATGTATCAATTTATCTATCTACACACACACACACACACACACACACACACACATATATGTGAGTGTGTGAGTGAGTGTTGAGATGGTATTGGTTTATCTAGCCATATAAATGTGTTTGTACATTAGAGGTCTGTCGGAAAAGTACTCAGCCATTTTGAATATCTCGAGAACTGGCTATGTGGCCTTAATGTAACTTGGTATCAAATCAGAGTGGACCTTACTGCACATGCATGCACACTACCCATAGACACTTTCCCCTAAGTCTACTCAGTCAGCAATGACACCATTGATTGACCTTGTGTACTGTATGTCTGTCATATTCACTATGACTGACTCTGTCCATTCTACACTTTTCAGTCATTTTTTGGGCAAAACCTTGCATCATCCAGATCTGAGAATCCCTCTGCCATGTAGATTTGGCTTTCTGCCTCTTTTGGCTTTCCCCAAAGAGACTTCAGACTGTAGACAAGATCAAGATGGACGTGACAAGACAGCTAATTCCAATCTCTGAAGAGGACTTAGAAGAGATGTGCTGGGATAAATGTGTGAAGTCTCAAGGGGTGTCTTTTTTCAATAAATTAAGTTGAATTCTGAAGTCTGTATTGGTTTGGAGAATAAATGCATATTTAACAGATAAAAATGAATAAACAAATTGAAAACAAATACAGTTTTGTGAGGGTGAATCAAAAGTTCAATATCAGAAGAGGATGTTGCAGATCAAATATTAATAGTGTTGGTAGCAACGGGAAAAAATAGTCTGTTTACCTTCTTGACATGCTGTAAGTAAAAAGTAAACTTTGATTTTGAACCTTTATTTTTTGACCGATTGGGAATTTTTTATTTTTTAAATTAATTTTCTTTCAATCTTATTTTTCTTGTTTCTTTGCCATTGTTTTTTTCATGATAAAATGAGTTGAATTTCAAATAATGTGTATTAGTTGAGAAAAAAAGCAGGTGATAATAAATTATCAATTTATGTATGTATGTATAATATACACATATACACCCACATTATATATCATTTCATTTATTAACATATACACACACATGTATACGTATGTTGAAAAGCATTCATAATGAATTAGAAAACCATCAACTAAAATTATTAACATATTTTTCTCCAATTTTTGAGCTGGTCTGCCTGGCTATATATATATATATATATATATATATGGCATATACAGACTGATCCAATGGGGCTGGATTGATGAACAATTTGAACATTTACTCCTTATTATGTTGAGAAAAAAGTCTCTTTTTCTTAAATCACCTCCTAAATAGTTTTCTGATGGGGGTTTCAATTTGCACTGAAAGTTTATTCTAAACTCTTTTTTGTCTCGGCTGTATTCAGACTTGTTTATTGAAAATTCAGACTTCTTTTAGTAATGAAGCAAAAAGCGAAAGAAGTAACTTATTCATTGATCACCCATTTTTCCAATCTTTTCAATTGATCACCCCCAACACAGTATGCTGCAAAAAGACATTGGTTACATGACGGACTCTATTGAGTGACTAACCAGACCTATGTTTTCTTAGTTGATGATACTGAGGAATAACTTCAAGGCAATTATCCCCTGAACGATACCATCCAATGTGAGGGAAAAGCTTACCCAGTCTCTTAGGAGACAACTTCCAATAGAGAATGGAGGCTGGTGACGATATCTGCCTTCTGTTGTACACATGATCTTGACTCTTCAAGTCTCAATTTGGATTTTATTCTTACAAGTTTTTTACAACCAAACCCTTGATGTGTTTGCAAGTCCACCAAAGGGATACTTCTACTTTTATCACATAACTTAGAATGTACTCAATTAGCTGCTGAGGGCACTGGGAAATTTGTCCTATTAAAGAGTTTTCCACACACTTCACTCATTCTGGGAATCAGAACCCCGTACCATTTGTGTATGAGGCAGACATGCTAACCATTACACTATCTTTACAGACTCTGAGGGGAGACCTGAACATTAATTCCCCAAACATGTCCATCCAATCAATTCTTCTAATTCCTCTCGTTTCACTAAACAAATAAACATTAGAAAATGATCAGTAGACATTATTGACGCAATACCTTCATTCTTTCCTTCCTTCAATCCATCTCTCTCTCTCTTTCCCCTCTCTCCTCCTCTCTCTTTCCCCTCTCTCTTTCCCCTCTCTCTTTCCCCTCTCTCTTTCCCCTCTCTCTTTCCCCTCTCTCCTCCTCTCTCTTTTCCCCCTCTCTCCTCCTCTCTCTTTTCCCCCTCTCTCCTCCTCTCTCTTTTCCCCCTCTCTCCTCCTCTCTCTTTTCCCCCTCTCTCTTTTCCCCCTATCTCCTCCTCCTCTCTCTTTTCCCCCTCTCTCCTCCTCTCTCTTTTCCCCCTCTCTCCTCCTCTCTCTTTTCCCCCTCTCTCTTTTCCCCCTCTCTCTTTTCCCCCTCTCTCTTTTCCCCCTCTCTCTTTTCCCCCTCTCTCTTTTCCCCCTATCTCCTCCTCCTCTCTCTTTTCCCCCTCTCTCCTCCTCCTCCTCTCTTTTCCCCCTCTCTCCTCTCTTTTCCCCCTCTCTCCTCCTCCTCCTCTCTTTTCCCCCTCTCTCCTCCTCCTCCTCTCTTTCCCCCCTCTCTCCTCCTCCTCCTCCTCTCTTTTCCCCCTCTCTCCTCCTCCTCCTCTCTCTTTCCCCCTCTCTCCTCCTCCTCTCTCTTTCCCCCTCTCTCCTCCTCCTCTCTCTTTTCCCCCTCTCTCCTCCTCCTCTCTCTTTTCCCCCTCTCTCCTCCTCCTCTCTCTTTTCCCCCTCTCTCCTCCTCCTCTCTCTTTTCCCCTCTCTCCTCCTCCTCTCTCTTTTCCCCCTCTCTCCTCCTCCTCTCTCTCTTTCCCCCTCTCCTCCTCTCTCTTTCCCCCCTCCTTCTCACAGATTGAAGATCATATGTCAGTGCTTTGGGCTCGGTTTGTTTCATTGTCCAAGAAAGACAAAAATGGATTGATCTCTGGGTATTGCTTGTCCTAGTCTTTATGTATACACACAGTCACATATATATATGTATATATATATAGATATATATATAGATATATATATAGATATATATATGCAGTGAAATTAGTAAGATATTTAGTCTATCTAATAGATCCATGATCAGATGTCCTGATATCTTTAAAACTTATCAGCTTGACCATCATGAAATAGTAACAAAAATTAAAGAATATGTTAATGTGAGTTTTACAATAGAATAAATGAATGATGTAAATTAAAATAAATCAATTTGTATTAATCTTAGGGCAATTAAGTAACCAGTAGAGATGGATCAAGTCTTTGTCTGTGTGAAACATCTTTGTATTGACTGGAACCAGGGAAAGGGGAAAACATTTGGCTCTGGTCTCTTTGTCTGACTGATAGGTAGTTGGGTGGGGCAGGAGATCAAACATGAAATGCCATATAACAAATTGTCGAATAATATTAATGGAATCTCCTATTGAGGTGTTACTAGCTGCTAGAAAGTGGTCTTGTTCGTTTCAATCATGTATGTAAGGATACTTTACTTGGTAATTAAGTGTTGAAAAAACAATTGATGTAAACTTGATGGTATATGAGGTGAAAAAATTAACCTCAAGGTTAGCTGAAAAAATTGTCCAATTCTTCAATTGATTATGCTGGTCAAATTCAAAGAAGTTTTTCTGTGTAACTAGTATTCTTGAAGATGATATCATAAGTTTGTTTGCATGCAATCTGAAATTGAAACTGGCTCAACAGATTTAATATTAACATGGGTGAACATTCAGTAGAAATGATACAAAGAGCCGAGTGTCAGTTGTTATATTTACTGATCCCTCATCGTCAAATGTGTGTGTGTGTGTGTATATATATATATATACATACATACACACAGAGGTCTGGTTAGTCATGCAATAGAAGCTGTCATATGACCAACATCTTTTTGTTGCATTCTGCATTGGCAATGATCAGTTTTAAAATTGGAAAAAGGGGTGATCAATAAATAACTTACTTCTGACTTTTGTTGGGAAGTGATCACTAATAAAGTGCAAATACTGCAGGACACAAACTAAGGGACCAATTTAGAAAGCTGGGTGAGTGGGATTTCAAAATATACAGGTATTCAGTTGAATTAAAAATGTTTCATATTACTATCTATCTATCTATCTATCTATCTATCTATCTATATATATATATATATATATATATATATATATGTGTGTGTGTGTGCTGCAATAAGATGGGAACATTCAAATCCAGAATTAGATTTTCAATTTATTTACTCATATCTATTATTTAAATGGTGCTTATTGCATTTTGGAACCTCTCTCTTCACACACACACATATATATGCATATAATATATATATATATATATATATACTTATATGTGCCTGCATGTATTAGAAAGTATTCGTAATCTATGTTTTGCTTTTGATAAGTCTATGCTTTGTACAGTTCTAGATCAGGCATGAGCAAGATGGAGAATGTCCCTCTCATTTCATGGTTCACAGCAACACGAGTACTAAATTCATTTATACTATTTCAGTAGCTTTGTATCTATCAATAATTTTTCAAACCAAAGACAATTTTTTCTCAGGCATTGAATATTCTGGAGAAACAAAAGTGAGTTGACTAGTGACGGATACAATCCGGCCAAAAATAAAATGCTTTTATGTTTCTTGCTTCTTGCTATAAAAAGGAACAGACTCTGTTCTACAAGACACTTATGCTGAATTGGCTATAGAAGATTATTACGGCTTGTTTAAAAATAATTGCGTATAAGAGGATACTCTAACTTAGGATAACCTAACCAAAAGATTAACCCTCAAATTGAGAGCCACGCAACCAGGAGAGAATTATGTTCAACATCAGATGGAGAGATCACAAGATTTTAGAGAAAAATCAGGAATCTAAGACATGATAGAAACCATAACAAAACTCAAATGGCAATGGGCTGGTCATGTTGCTAGAATGTCAAACAACCACTGGACATGATGACTCACAACATTGATCCCCAGAAATCATAAACAAAACTGTGGCTCGCAGAAAAAAAGATGGCATGATAAACTTGACAAGATCAGAAGGCATTGGGTCCACAATGCCCTTAATAAAGAAGGTCCATGTCCAACAACACACACTGAGATTATGATGATGAAATGTCTACTTGACAAAGAGGAAAACAATGTATTTGAGTAGTCAAGGCATAAATTCTGACATGTGGTCAAAATCTCCTCTGATAATGAATTACGTTCCGTGATATTTTCCTGAAAATAAGTAAAATGTTGCATTCGGTGCTTTTGATCAATGATTGGCTGATCAATTCAAAATTTCCCAAGTACATGGATCTCCAAATGACCTGGACTAGGTATTCCAAGTCCACTCTTCACCTTGGATATCAGCATCGGCCGAGACTGACTCAACAATTCTCAATTTCTGCTTCAAACCTCTATGAGCCATGATGAATGAGAATTTTACATGTGTTTTTGAAATTAGATTATTTTTACTCATTTAAGATGAATATGGGACAGAAATAATTTAATGTTATAAGGACTTTGATCCTGCTTTAGAAATTATGCCTCAATTCTCCTTATCTACCAATGATTTTGTGAGTTTATGAAATGTGTTTTTATGGCTAAACAGCTTGAATATAGTTTTCACTTTTGCCACTTCATTTTGCGGAATCAGTGGAAACATTCCTAAGGGGACTACTTCAAAGGAGACACTGGAAACTAAGTGTTGGAATAAGTAATTTTTTCCATGTTCCAGTTCCCTAAACTCCCTAATGGTAATCTGAACCCCTATATATGACCTTCAAATGAAGTGCATAAATTATTCTAAGTCTGATATATAAGTGTTTTCCAGATGCTGTCCTTATCAAGGTGCGTCTTTGGTCTTTGTACCTGACGACCCTCATCATGTTGGTGTCGTAAATGGTGATGTTTCAGGAAGCTGAGACGGGAGGTCATTGCCATCAAAGGAAGTACACATTCCGCTGTCAAATTTCAGTAGGAAGTAATTGTTAGATCGGTGGAGCGTTGTTGTTATGATGTCATAATTATGTGGCTGTCAAAGATTAGTACCACAGGGGAAGGAAAAAATTCAGACAGAAGTACTTGATATAAAACTTACCATCACAGTCAATAATTGAACAACCATAGCATTGAAATTTGATGTCATGTAAAAAAATTCTATTTATCACTGGATACATGGAACATATAATGTTATACTCAACCAGAATAATGTAAACACAAACCAAGAAGTAACAGACCCCATACTCAACCCAAGCAAAGAGAGAATCCATACAAAACGTGTTGAGTCCTTTTTATTCTTTTGTGATTTCTATATCTCCTAATATCTGTACAAGGAGTAAATAACTTTAATTTACTTTACCTCAAGGCATTTGATTTATAACAAATTAAAAAAAATGATAGAAATGTTATCATCTGTCTTTTATTGGACATAGACCTTCTCCAGGATTCACTGCATCTTACTATCATGGGCGTCGTGGAACCAGTACTTTCTGAATTTGAGTACATAATCACAGAAATCAATTCCTGTATGAGTTTACTATGACAGATGAGCCAACAGACAAGTAGTAATCTGGATTTTTCAATATCAATATTACTGGTGCTGTCACTCTCTTCAAATAGCTTTGACTTTAAGGGGACATTATCACATGACAAAAGTAAAATGTTGAAAGGGTTTACCTGGTAAATCATATAATAACAAGATTATTGTAAACAAACACTCACTCACCATCTGTTTTGGTTGTGTGCTGTCCTTTTGGGACTATGCTGACGATAAGTGGTCAAGATGATCTACACATTACTAAGCAACTGGCGAAACATGTTGGTAAGGTTGTTGAAATTACTGGGACCATGATTTTATGCTTATTCTTTTTCTTTTTTTTAATTTTGCAAGTTAAACTTGGGGCACATCCACAAGGCTGGAATGTCCTCAATGCCAGGAAAATACGGTATTCATGATTGCTTAGTGTTTACTTACCTGAGACAAAATCTTTTCCAAACACATGACTTCTCTTTCTCTCTTGATTTAAGTGGCTGTGAAAATTTCCCTTTCTTGATTTCTTTCTTTGTATCATGATTGGTGGGTAATTAACTTTTGACTCTGACAATTCAATTAGAACAATTTAAAAGCAATTTGCTTAATGGCCACTATCATGTAAGTGAAGTATTGGTAAACTACATTACACACTTGCCAGCAACTAATTTGTAATAAACAAGGAGGATTTATTTTCTTTAATTACCTGATATTAAGAGAAAAAGAAATTTTTGAAGGTTTGTATCTACTCATATAATGAATTGTATGATTTCTTCTGTTTTTTGTCCGTAATAATGGACTTTTCAACTTAAGTGACAATTTTGCTAATAAATTAATCTCCCACCCGTCATTTCAAACAATTGTCTTCTCCACCTGAATGAGCTGAGTCATTTTTTCAATACTTTAGATGAAACTGATTGGACATAAATATTTATTTACTCTGTTAACAACTCAAAATTGATAAACTATCAAGTCTTATTATAAATAAGAAAATGTGAAGAAACTTCTTGAACTCCTCAGAAACATGAATAGAGATATTTTTACCAAATGCATTATGGCCATGAGTATATATATATATATATATATATATATATATATATATATATATATATATATATATATAACCAAAACTCTCAGCATAGGATTCTTTAGTCTTTAAATTGGTCTTGCTTGCTATGTAAGTATGTATCAAAAATACATGCTGCACCACTGGAGCTATAGGACTGAAATTTAAACCATCATTCCTTATTATGTCTAGAAAAAATCTTGTTTTTGTTTCATCAATTCAATTCCCAAACATAAGAGTTCTTTTGAGTTTTTAGGGGTGTTCAATTTGAAAAGTAGGCTTTTGCTAAATTGGTCCCCTAGTTTGTATCCAGCGGTATTCACACACATAATTTGCAAATCTAGACTTTTTTTTAATGATCATCCATCTTTCCATTTTTTTTTCTGATCATCCCCAAGACAGTATCCTTCCAAAGGATGGCTAGGTGACAGTTTCTATTGAGTGACTAACCAGACCTGTACGTATATGTGTAGAGCAAGTGGAGAAAATTCCAATCTTCCAAAGCATTCTAAAACTGGAGTTTCCTCTGGTTGCTAGACCTTCTGGAGCCACTGCAGAGAAACTTTCCTGTCTTGTATTGGCCTTGTCAGCTATCTGTGACCCTGCAACAGATATAGAGCACTTTCCTAAATCATTGTTCACAAAGCCAAGCTAAGAAACAAAAAAAAGAATCTGGGTTAGTGTGCAACAGAGAGATAGAGAAAGAAGCTAAAAACTTATTTTATAACATTCAACTCATTTTCTTATTCTAAAAATATGATGAAACCCAAATATCTTGCATCTTCAATGCCAAACTAAGGTTGGCTTTTTTTACTGAAATCCAATGCTTAAGTGCATAGATAAATTTGCCAGGAATTTCTTTGCCAAAGAGAAATGCATCGCAAATAGTCACACAGCTTCGATGCCATCTGGTATCTACGTTTTCTCCTGTTTTTCTCTCAGCAACATTGGACTCTTCGCCTTAAAGGTAAAAATATTGCCGATAGAAATATCTCCTCCCCACTTTTTGAAACAATGGAGTCTTCTGCTGAAATCAGTTTGGTAGTTTCCCTTCATCTCATAATCAGTTTGGTATTTTCCCTTCATCTCATAATCAGTTCGGTAGTTTCCCTTCTTCACATAATCAGTTCGGTAGTTTCCCTTCTTCACATAATCAGTTCGGTAGTTTCCCTTCTTCACATAATCAGTTCGGTAGTTTCCCTTCTTCACATAATCAGTTCGGTAGTTTCCCTTCTTCACATAATCAGTTCGGTAGTTTCCCTTCTTCACATAATCAGTTCGGTAGTTTCCCTTCTTCACATAATCAGTTCGGTAGTTTCCCTTCTTCACATAATCAGTTCGGTAGTTTCCCTTCTTCACATAATCAGTTCGGTAGTTTCCCTTCTTCACATAATCAGTTCGGTAGTTTCCCTTCATCACATAATCAGTTCAGTAGTTTCCCTTCATCTCATAGAAATTCAGGTATTCCAATTTTTTTTTTCAGGACAATCTAATATCTTCTTCCCATCTTTGTTGTTGATCAAATGTTTCAGCCAATTCATTCTACATCTTCCTTTTTGTAAAATCTGTAGAGAAGGCTGTAGAATGAATCAGCTGAAACGTTGTGTCAACAACAAAGATGGAAAGAAGAGTTCAGATTGTCCAAAAAAATGTTTTGAGTCTTCATAGTTATTGACAACTAATCAAAAAATATCGTCATTTTTTTTTTTTCCATATTTTTTTGTTTATTTTTTTTTCTTAACATTGAATAATCAGTTTTATAAATAGTTATTAACAGTGATGGAAATAGATTTTAGAAAGTAGGTATATTGTAAGGCTATGTCTATAATTTATACTCGAGGATCACAGAGTGACCAATCAGCAAAGAGTGGTGTGAACCTCAATTGGTGGCAGCAGTAAGCCCCCGAGGGTAATTTTTAAAAAGAGGACCAATTTTAGGGGCCAATTTTGAGGGTGACTTTGAGACCATATAAACCTGGAAATTGAGAAGTACGTATATGTCAAACTCATTTACTCCTTTTGTTTGGTTTGGCAATTTACTGTCAGTCTTTCTGGTGCATGGAGAAATGACTGGCTTGAAAATCAGCATTTAAAATCATGGCTTTCACCATGAATCGAACACCAAACACTTGTACATCAACTAAAACACTGTGATCAAAGCAACAAAGATGAAGAATGAAACACAGAAAATTCATGGAACTCACCCTCGCACTCACCCTCTCACACACGCACACACACACACAGACGCACACACACACACACGCACACCACTATCAAAAAGAAGATCATTCCAACAAAAATTTTGTATGCCAAATTGGCATAAATTGAAGAAGCAATTATCATCGATCTATGAAGGGAAAGATTTTGAGCATTCCCCACTCCTGGAAAATAACTTTTTGTCTGTCAGTTTTATGCCAAGTCTAACACCCTTATGAGCTCTCGTGGCCTTTTCTGATACCTCAGGATACATTTTGTGAGCAGATCTACAAAATGAATTGAGATGAAGCAAAGATGCTTGCAGACATGGTGCGGAGCTATTTTTTGCTTGAGGTCTTTCATAAAAGTTAAGTGACTTGAGATGAACTTCCATAAAGTGGGAGATACCTGTGATGAAAATATTTCAGTAGACAGGGAGGGGGGATTGGATTCTTTTGGAATCAGCATCCTTAATCATGGCTTTTTACGCTGATTCCTGGCACCGATGGATAATATACAACTACCTCAGCCACCTAGCTCACTGATCAAGTACTTTGAATAGAACAAATGAATGGTCTCCATTCAGTCTGTATAGACATTGAAATGGAACTGGGTGAAGTGTATGGAAAGTCGTCAGAATTCTCCTCTCGGCTTCACTGATTTAGTCAAGAGGAAAGCAGAGAGTCATACATCTGGCATCAGCTTGGCTGCAGGAGCTGCCAGAAAAACGTGAAAGATTTAGGCATTAGCCCATTTTAAGGGGATTCTTCTCCTTGGTTTGAGACCAGAGCCATCCTTTTCCTCAACGAGTTACCATCCCAAAGCTACAGATCGACCCTGCAGTTTTTTTATCCTTTGCTAGGAGGAAAAAAGATGGAATCATACTTTTTCCAAGGGCATTAATGAACAAATCCGATTAGTGATTCCATTGTCTGTGTGGTTACTGCTATACTAATTGCACCTAAAGTACTGTATATCGGAAAGTAAATGAACAAAAAAACCTTATAAAGTCTCAATAAATTGGAGATTATCAGTTTGAAGATACAGTGAACCTCTCACTATGAGGAATTAATTGGGGGATTTGGAGTTGTTGAAACCAAAAGTTTCTTATCACCTATGATTACCAATAAATAACTTTGATAGCTCCCTGCATTTAACGAACATCATTTGGTGAATTCAAAGTCAGTTTGGTTGTCCCTTGTTCTATTTTCAAGCTTACCTCTTCATGCAAAAGACCTATGTTATGTATGCACAGTTCTATAATTAAATAAATAAAATTTTAATAAAATGTATTTGAGACGGTACTATTCCATGAGCTCAGCCTGGTTTGTACCACACTAATGTTTCTCAATAACTTCCAACTTTGATTTCAGAGATGATATATTCCTTTTGCGCTTCCCTTAAGATGTAGACATAGGTGTGCTTCATCTAGAAGCCATGGCAGAAATGCTAGCTAAAAACAGAATGGAATATACGTTGGTATGAACAAGTATCAAAGGAAACTATACATGTGCTAGGATTCCTTCACACCAACATATCCCATCAGTCTTTGCGCATGTGCAATCTTTGTACAGTAAATCTGATGAAAGTTTGTCATTGGCCACATTTTAAGCACATAAGGTCCATGTGTTTTCCATGCTTTTTTAGCATACTTCATTCGGTTAATGTGTAAATTCGTTATAGTCGATGCATTTGCCAAAATTATTGAACTTTGTTCGATAAACCTGAAGTCAGTTCGGATGGATTAATAAGTTTGTTGATACGAAGGTTTTCTGTATTTGGCACTATTTGATTAAAACTCAATCAATCTTAATAAACAATAGATTATCAGTTTCAAAATATTTGTTGCTGTTTAAAAATGAGTCATTATGTTCAATTTTGTATTTTAAAAATACGCATCTTTTTATCATGAAAAAACACTTGTTGTCACATTTTTAAAATATTTTTCACTGCATAATGTTTTTGGGGCCAAGAACAAAGTAAATAATTCTTTACAAAAAAGTAAATCTGAACAATAGATTCTGGTTATTAAGGTTACAACAATTAACAATAAGGCTACATTCCAACAACCAGGTCACTTGAAGAAAGGGTTGATTGAGAGAAGACTTGTTTTAGAGCTCACAGATCCAACCGTTACTCCTGTTTTTCTTAATCTTTTTAATCCAGTTTGTTTTAGATCTTCGTTAATAGGCAAGGGTCGATATTTGTCTTTTTAAAATATTTTCTTCTCTACCCCTCTTCTTTTTTTTTTTTTTCAAAGGAGTAAACGCTTTGATCGTGTTCCAATGTTTTTCTTCCTTAATCTTTTTCAATTCAAATTGTTTTAGATCTTATCATAATGTGGTTTCAACCTTTTGAAAACATTTTTTTGAAGTTTCGTACAGAGTACTGTATTGTACAATAAACTTTCTTCATAAACGCGATGGGTTTTTGTTCATCTACACGTATATGCAAACCTTTTTCAATTTTCCATGATTCTTTTTTCATTTCTGTTTTTTTACCATCTGATCATTCACAGTTGGTTGAGGGAGAAGTAGGTTATTAAACTGAAGAACAATTTGGCCCAATTAGGCTGCTGACCTGGTTATTCAAAGGCACATGAAAATAATTTGGATGTGTTTATTTTCAGTTTTAGTAGAAAGTATATATATCAATGGATGAAAATGATTTTTCCTAAATAATCAACTCATTAGAAAATTTTTTCTAAATAAAAAAGGTCTGGTGAGTCACTTAACAGAAACCATCATATGACCTATGTCTTTTGGCTGCTTGCTGTGTTGGGGATAATCAATACATGAGTTACCTCTCTCGCCTTTTGTTGGGTTGTGATCACTAAAAAAAAGGTCTGAATTTTCAGAAAACAAGTAGATACAAACTAATGACTAACTTTTTACAACTTTACATTGCATATCAAACCCCCATCTCCACAAAAAAAACTATTTTGGGGCAGAATTTTCAGTAAGCAAATACAAAAAAGTATTTTCCATACTCCTTAAGAGGAGTGTGTGTTCAAAATTTTTACTAAAAACTTTTTTATTATGAACAGTAAGGGCTGGACAAAATCTGGATAGATACATATGTCGATAGATATGAATGTTAGAACACATGAATAACCTAAACCCAGCAACTGTGATTAAACCGGTCTGCTATGGGTAGCGATGATTGACAGTCAATCAGTGAATAATAAAAAATATCTTCTCTTTCAGCAAGGTTTTGGTGACAGCTTGCCCGATATAGATAGCTTACTATTCTGTTGTTCAGAATAAAACTGAGGCAAATGGGTGTGTATTAATGCACATCCCCTCCATGTGAAAAAGTTGGATAGTTACGGTCGAAAGCACTGGATCTCAAAAGTTTGCACAGTATTTACATTCCTTAGATCCAGACGTACGTTGTCTCAAAGGTAAAGAAGAAAAGTTAGATAAAAAAAATTTTTTTAATTTCTTAACTGTGGCCTTTGATCATACGTATAATGACTTGCTCCTGTCAAGATCTTCAATGGATGTAACAGCTTTTTTCTGTTATTACTGTGTGGATATTAAGATCATTATGGGAAAGTAGTTTCCTCAAGTGCTTTCTCACCTGCCATTTTGTCTCAACCATTGTGGCATGCCAGTAATGAGGTTTTTTGTCAAGATATCTGATGATGGGACGTGTGTGTTGATCTCTCTCTCTAGAAGTGGGATGTATATATCATGAAATATGAGGTAAGAAGGTAAAGAGTTCCGTTTCACAAGAGACCAGTTCCAATGCAGTGTGAACAGCCGGTGGTGAAGTCCCAGTTTCAGTTGTGTGCATCAGTTTAGTGATCCTTGCAAGTCTCAAGTCTGGTTGAGACCAAGACTTCATTCTTTCCAGTTTTTTATGACCACCCTCTTTGTAAGATGCAAGTCTACTGGAGGGATATCTCTACCCTATCATCACAGCTTAGAGTATACTCAATTAGCTGCTGAGTGCACAGGGAAATTAGTACTGATGAAAAATTTTTCCACTTTCTTTGCACATATGGGAAATCAGATCCAGCACGTCCTGAATGTGAGGCATGCCTGTTTCACTTCATTACACTATCTGAGCGGAGTGCTAACCATTACACTATACAAGTAGAAAAAGTAAATTACATTTTCCTCGTCTGAATGTCTGCTGTGACAAATACATTTTTAATGGCACAAATATAACCCATCATGATTCTAATTATTCAAAATATGGAAAAAAATTTATTCAAAAGAAAAATTTTCCTCAATTATCAGAAAAAAATTGAAACTATTCAGGCATTTTATACTTGTTTAGAAATTAAAGCATTAAGTACCTCAATTGGTTTAGTGTTGAAAGGGTTAAACAGCTCCACAGCTGATAATTGCTTTAATCTCTGTACAGATTTTGGCAGATTGAAGCAAGTAAGTTAATTGGTAATAATCCACTCCGACAAAGACTTATTTTCATCGAGAGAGTCATTCACTCTACCTCCTTCTGTCAAACAATAATCTCTGCCACGCAACATTCCTGAGGGCTATAAAAATTCACGGACCTTCCTGAATGTTCTCTGCAGCAGTTCTCCTCCTATTTCTTTAATTTTTGTTGTAAGACTTTGACCTATTAAAATAAGGTCGCACGGATATTAAATTGAAAGATTTGAATCATGTATGTGCACACAGCTACAAGGGTCGAAAACTGCTGTATGTAAGGTGGCAATTTCCATATGTCTTGTAAGAAGACATTCCAGACTGGCAGTTCCCAACCTGGGGACTGTGGACCCCACAAAAGTATTACTGGTGGTCTGTGAGCTTTTTGAGTAGGCTGACCTTTCGAAAGTACTTATGATAATAAAGATGCTCGTTTGACAACAGATATATATAAAAAGATATCACACATTAACACTTGTTTTCAAGTCTCACCTTTTAAATTTATCTCTGAAGTAATTTATATAAGTTTTTTGGTGAGACCTCAAAAGGGAGGGTAAATTGAGGTCCAGCTCTAAGTAGTGTCGGATGAAGGACAGAATGCTCAGAAGCTAAACGACCCGACCCCTTAGTTGTTTTCAGAAGTTCCGAGATGAAGCATATTCATCATCTATTTATATAATATGCAACATGTTTGTCTATGTTTCTTATCTGTAATATTTGTTGAGGGAGATAGCTTTTAAATGCTTATTGAAGAGTAATCTCCATTGCTTATTTATTTTTTGTGACTGCCTAGAAAATCCGGGTTCATTCTGATCGAAGATAAACATTTGAAAATGCTGACCAACATAATGTTTTTGTTATTTTTAAAAATACAGTTCAACTGCAAAATAGGCCATCATTTTTCAGTGGCTGTGGTAAACTATCTACTTATATGATACACCGTATGATTGTCTATATTTTCTGTCTGTAACACTTGTCAAGGGAAGTAACTGTACTGATTATAGTGTAGCCATTCTTAAATTGAAAACAAGAAAAACAGTATCATACAATTGTGAAATCATCTAGATACTATATATGTATAGTGTGAAACTGACTCAATTCATTTGATATTCACATAGGTGAACACTCAATAGAAGTGACATAAACAGTGGGTCACGTCTATTGTTATACTTTCTAATCCCTCATCGTTAAAAACGTTTTTGGGGTAACCTACTTAAGTGAGCCTTGTTTAAAAAAAATATGTGTATAATATAAAGAACTTCCATATATGATAACACCCTATATAAAATTTTTTAAAAAAATACATGTATAACATGAGCTATGTATTAAAACATTGCTGAAAGGGAGGTGGTACTTGATCAACACTGTTGGGATGCCATGTTAATATAACTGTTTTGTTTTTAAAATCGTCAAAACAGTTACATGGTGAACAACTGATGATCCCAGTAGATTAAATTTACACATGATACCATATCTCATTCTGAGTAAAAGATAAATCCTTTTGAATAACTGACATAAACCGCATTAATAGATATATAGAAATGATTGACTGAAATGACATAAATTTTGAAATATTCTTTTACATCTTTAGTATTTAAAGCTAAAAAGCTTGTTAAACTATAATATATATATCCTCCTATGTATATGACGTATATGTTTGTCATAAAACTTGTTGAGTGATTCTATTTTTTTTCGCAATCTTTCAAGGCTAAAAACTATCAGAATATAAAAAAGTTGTCTCTAATCCAGTCTGAAGACCTGACAGATGAAAGTAACAATCATTATTCAAATCATTGCACAAAACACATTTGAGTCCAGGGAAAACCTCGTCACACAACCAATTTGTATTCACTCCTTTGATACAAAATTACAACTATTGCCTCATTAACGTGAGATTCACACTTGAGTGTACAACTCTTTCTGACTTGCCCATTGTTCTAACAATCAGGCCAAAGCAGTAACCAGTAATTGATTTCAAGGGTTGAAGAATTCATTTCACTAGGCAATGTAGTTATATTTCTTCTTTCCTATGTAATACTAACAAGTGTTATCTTCTGATTGATTATGTCTGAAAAGTATAGAAAATGTCAACCATTCCTTTCAAAATTTGAATTTCTGACCAGGACTGTGATTATTTGGAATCTACCTATTCCTAATTAGACAACAGCTGAATTTGTACATTTTTTATTCACATGAATTAAGGAAAACATCTACTCATGAACGTCTCTGTCTTTGGCACAAAATCAAATTTTAAAGGGACTAATAGCTATTTTTTAAGCAATTACTAAATAACCCACACTACCTAGGAACATAAATCTTGTATCATATTATTGTTACTTAACAATACATTTGAATATTAAATCGTAGACAAAAGTTGCTATTTTTCTTCTCGTTCATGAATTCTGAAAGTTCCACATCTGTTTAACAAACAGTAACTGGTTTGACTTGTTTGGCTCCAATGAGGGGTGGAGCAGGGTGTTTGGATGGGGAAGGCCTATCATGGAACCAAAATGAAAAAAAAATGTAGTTCAACATATTCGACTACAGACAGATGCTAATTAGCATCTAACCGGTACATTATGAAGGTGGATCAATAAGTGTGTAGCTTGCCACTGTAAATAAATCATCAATCTGCTTGTACCATCATGGTTATTTCACATTAATGTTTATCATAATCTACTTCCAGCTTGCTGGGTCCATCAAAGATTCATCAGAGCCCCATTAAACATACCCTTGAGGACACATTCCTTACTTTATTTATTAGTAATTTCTTTTAACTCTGGCAAGGGGTTGGACTTTCCTGGTTTGCTATTCTATTTCCGGCTTGCTAGACCCATCAAAGATTCACCAGAGCCTGCCAAACATACCCTTGAGAGCGCATTTCCTACTGTATCTATTAGTAGTTTCTTATGACAAAAACATGGGATTGGACTTTCCTGGTTTGCTATTTTACCAATAGCTGAGAGGAAGAAAAATTGATTCATGCCTTTCTCAAAGGCATTACTCAGAAGTGAACACAGACTGTGTTAGCTTGACAATTCTTTTTCGAATTTCGTTAGGCAGTGTTTCACTCATTATGTATCATATGGTCTAACTATTTTCCTCACCTATGTCTTCATATTTTTTTTTTATTTTTTTAACGTTTCGACTGTGTACCCCTGGCTTCCATCGGGTGTCGTTGGTTCTAGGCAGTGGAATCATTACTCAGAATGCATGCTTGGTTGGGCTGGACCTGTCATATCCAATTTTTATATATCTAGGTTGCATTGTTTGGATTTTTCCGAGTTTCCTCCCCTGCATTTGAAACACCGCAACCACACAACACGGATATCAAAAAATAAAAATGGACATGATGTGTTCAGTCCCACTGAGCGTGCACTTCAAGCGGTGATTTATAGGCTAACTTCATCACTCCTAACATTCCTGCCAATTCTATTTTCTATTTTGCTAACCATTTGATCACCCCTTTCTCCCTTGACAGGTTATTCGCTAAATTTTGATCTGAAATTTTGATTGTATAATGTTTCAGCTATGTGATCAATGGTAAAGTATTGGGTTATGTTTAATGACTGAGAAGGAGATTATGCTGAAAAATATTTGCTGTATAAAAGGAATTAGGAATTCTTTTTTCATCATTAGGCTACAGACTTATTGACATACCTATATATACTCTTATTCAATTGTCTAGGCCAAGTGATATGTTCTGCGTGTTATAACAGGAGATCATTTCAGATAAGAGTTCTGATATAATATAATGCAATTTATGATCATTCTGTCAGTTCATATATCCATTTCTTACTATCATAATTGTTTGTGTGAAAGAAACAAATAGAGCAGATATAGAGCGTGAATAAACAAAATGAGAATTTTGACCTGAAACAGTTATTTTGGCCTTTGCATTACCAGCATCAGTTTAGCTCAATGGTAAGAGCAAAGCTATGCTGGAGCGGCTACCATATATGAGAGTATATTGATATATTTGTACTAACCTTATTACAAAAGAGAAAAATTGTTGCTCTATTGAAGGAAGATCTGCCCACCTTGAAATCTTTGAGTTTTTTTTTGTTTTTTTTTGTTTTTTTGAACTCAAGATGAAAACGAACCAAGAATTGCCCCAAGGGTCTACAACCAATATGTTGTTCCGATTGTCAGCTATGGAGATAAAATGTGAAACTTAATTAAGAGATTGGCTCAAACTGGGAACTATGCAATGTGTAAAGGAGAAAATCCTATTTAACATGATTTAGTGTGATCACAAGACCCCACACTATATTAGAAAACAGGTGCCTGAGATATTGTGAAATTCATTAGAAAGCTCAAATGGCAATGGGCAGGACATGTAGCGAGAATAAATATCCTTCAAAACATAAATCACTAAATTCATAACAAAATTGTAGCTGATTGAAAATAAGATGGTTTGATGATTTAGACAAGTTCAGAATGCATGGCACCACAATTTTGGGGAACAAGAGAACTAGCAGATCTTGAGCAAGGTCTATGTTAACAAGCTGGATGACAGACAGAGCGACTGACTGACTGAAGGACTGACAGATAGAGCAATAGACTGACTGACTGACAGATAGAGCAATAGACTGACTGATAGAGCAATAGACTGACTGAGTGACTGACTGACTGATAGAGCAATAGACTGACTGACTGACTGACTGATAGAGCAATAGACTGACTGACTGACTGACTGACTGATAGAGCAATAGACTGACTGACTGACAGATAGAGCAAATCAAGTTTAAAGTGAGGCTAGGGCAGTTTGCGATGTCTTTACACTAAAATCTTTCTGAAAGGCATGTATCCATTTCTTCCCCCAGGTAAATAGCGGGGCTGTTGGAGCACATTAGCTCTGTTTGGCAGTCTACCTGAAAGAACGTTGAGTTGACGTTGCTAGTCCCAAGCCTGAGTAACGGAAGAGGGTGAGACAAGGTTAGGGACTCCATCAAGTGAAACCCACTTGCTACTCAAATGGCAGCAGTGATTGCGGCCCTATGCTCCTCAAATAATCTACGGGAATAAACCAGGAAGCACTCGACCCCATTGTCTCAGAAAAAAATGATTGGATGTCTGTTCTAAAATGGTTGGGATGCAGAGGAGGTAACTGTATATGGATACCTGGATCCGCTCCAAAATTCAATCAGTTCTTCCATAGCCTATCATCCACCCTTCCTTCTTTGTTATCATGTGATTAACAGATAGACATATAAGAGTGTATACATGTACTTCTGCCTACTTCATCAACAATGACTTTCATGGACGAATGTATGTATTGATTTTAGAAGCAAAGTTTGGTAAAAGAAGAAAAACGTATTATTTGTCAGGAAATATGGTAATCCGAATGAATTAATGATGCTTTTCTCTTCTTTTTCTTATTCAATTACAAATTAGTACAGATATAAAGCATGAAAAAATTATTTGTGAGAGTGAATGACTTCTATTAATAATTCTTTTTTATGTTTATTTGATCGATGAGAAAAGGACTGGACTATAAAAGTATGACGAACAAGCATATCTGAGTGTTTGTCTCTCTCTCATTCTGTGAGTTTCACTCTCTTTGTCACGCCCTCTGACTCTCTCATTCACTCACTGTGCAGTATATGATATATCAAGTCCAGTTTCTTCAGGGAAACTCTATGAGGCTTGAAAGTCATGCATATGTCCTCATTTGATCTTAATATAATAGAGCAAGTATTTGGTTATTTGGGTTTAATAATTAGAATAAAATTGAGTGCCTGTTTGTCCAAGTGTAGAATCAGATTGTTTGGAACAATCAAACAAAAATGTCAAAATTAGTTTCTTCAGTTTCCAGGTTGGTCTGGCTGGATGGCTATGCAAGGATGTATCATGCATACAGGTTGTACCAAGGAAGCTAAAGGGCTGAAATTTTCAACATATACTTTTTATATCTGGGAAAATTTTTTTTTTTTTTCTTACCTTCCTCCTAGGTTTTTAGTGTGGGGCTGGGTTTCAATTTGCAATGTTAATTCATGCTAAATTGATCCCTTAATTTTGTGTCCAGGAACATTCACATTTTTTTATTTGAAAATTCAGAAAATTAAAAAAATTCTGGTGAACACTACCCAGCAAGAGGTGAGAGAAGTAACTTATCCGTTGATCACCCCCAATGTGGCATGCTGTCAAAAGGCATTTATCATACTACAGTTTCTATTGAGTGACCAAACAGACCTGTTTCTTTTTTGGTTGTATCAAAAAGATATCCATAATACCCACTCTATTTTGCTCTAAGGTTTTTTAATGAATGATTTTTTTCCCAGAAGTTCTAAAAAATATTTCCAATTCTTTTTTGTAATTTTTCTTCCCAACTACTTCCATATCAAAATATATTCTTCGCTTTCTCTCTTGATTTTTTTTCAATCCGCAACAAATGGTGAACGTTGGGAAGAAGATGAAAAAACTATGATTATAAAAAAAAGGAGCTTTTACATCTTTTTCCACATCTTTACTGAAATAGATCATCCCATGTACGTTCACCTTTTTGCAAAAATCAACAAAAACTTAAAAAATTTTCTACTTTTGATCTTGCTTTTACAATTTTAGAATTTTTTCATTTTCGCGTGTAAACAGATGAGCCATGTTTGTCCTGGGACTTAGCTCACCACCGATGACACGATGTATGCTGTTCAAGTGAAATACCTCGACCTCAGCGGCTATTATTCCATGGGTCACAATGTCCTTCTCCAGAAATATAGGCTCTACCATAAATAACTTTATACAGATAGACACAAAATCACCATTTGGATTCTTCCTGACTTATTTTCTTTTGTTTTTTCTTTTTGGTGTTTTTTTAAAATGCTCATAACAAACCTGCTAAAAAGCAACAATAATTGTTACAACAGTCTCCATAATGGGTCGGGTATGGTGCAAGCAGTTTCCATAAATTTTGCTTTCAAAACTTTTCAGTGTCAAAAACACACAAACACACACAAAAAAATCCAAGTCTTTGGCAGCATGCTGTCTTGTGGGTGATCAATAAAAAAAAAAATCAAAGAAGTTATGATCAATGGAAAAGTTACTACTCTTGCCTTTTTCTGGGCCATCATCACTGAAAGAATCTGAATTTTCAACAAACAAGCGTGAACACAAACTAAGGGATCAGTTTAGCATAAACTTGCATTGCAAAATGAATACCTTACTAGAAACTCATTTGAGGGAGAATTTACAGACGCTAACAGACTGATATGATGATGATGATGAATAGTATTCTTTTTCATCACAACTGCTCGGACCATTATTCTTTTGTATCATTAAAAGAATTCATTAATCACCATTAACCACAACAAACCGGCTTGATCACTGGTGCTGAGTTTAGGTTTTATCATATATTCTGAGATATATAAATATATAAATATATATATATATATATATATATATATATATATATATATATATATATATTCATCTGGGCTCTGTCCAATCCTAACTAAAACTTGAAAATGATGTTTTTATTTCTATTGGGGGGGTTCAATTTACAATGAACGTTTATGCCATATTGGGCCCTCAATTCATGTCCTGCAGCATTCATGCTTGTTTCTGGGAAATTTGCACTTTTTAGTGATCACAGCCCAAGAAAAGTAACTTGTTCATTGATCATTTTTTTTCCAAATTCTAATCTATCATGTAACTAACCAGACCTTTTTTTGTTTTTTTCAAACCATAAATTTATGATTCAATCCACACTGGTAGTATTTTCAAGGTGACATGGTTTTTACCACCACCAGTGTTTAATTCATGAGGTAAAAAGCTGCATATAAGGAAGTTATTGATTGATCAATAATTTTTGTAAATTTTTTATTGATCATCCCCAACACAGCATACTTCCCAAAGAAATTAGTCACATGACAGTTTTTATTAGATGACTATCCAAACCTGTTTTTCTGTTGAATGTAAACCTGACTTATAAGTTGCACTTATGGAAGGGAAAGGAGAACATTACATATTTACTCCCTCATAAATAATATCTCTGACGAGAAAGATCCCTGTAGGGCAGGGGCCTTCCTACATAACAGTTATTGCAACAAAGCAAATAAAAAGAAAATACCCACTTTTGAACTTCGTTAAGTATTGCAAAGCTTAGAAGGTTACGGTTCAAGCATCTATTTCAATTTGTATATTTTGTTTTTCATTCTCCACAAAATTACTTCCCTCTTCATGAGAAAAAAAATCCTATACTGAATGTAATAAGCCATTCTTTCCAAGAAAATATTGCAAATTACTCCTGACTAAAGTGGTAGATATTTTGTGCCTCGGGTGTCAATATATTCACAACCAGTATTTATCGAATCTTACATCTTTATTTGGCATAGCTAGAATAATGCTTTCGATGTATGTTATAGTATTATGTGAGCTTCAATATAAGTCTGATCATGACTTGACTCAAGGTTGATAATGAGTGTAACAGCTTTTTATGTGAATGCCTGTGTTTGTAAAGAGATTTAGGAGAGGAGTTTATCTAAGTGTTCTCTTTCTCCCTTCGTTCTTGGTAACCCAATGGGGCATGTTTTTGATCCAAGCTTTATCCCATCGATATTTTGACAGAGTGCAGGGAGAAATGGATTCATGCCATTCTCAAAGGCATTTATGCCGAATTAATACAAGCAGCCTTAGTTGGAGTTTCAAATTACTTTGCCAATTTAGTTTTTTAGTATTGATAGAACGCACACATTTATATAAGTGCGGATCATTATGCCTGCAGCCTAACACTTGGTTGTTTGTGTGTGTGTGTGTGTATTTATACACACTAGACTGGCTGCTGCAGGGTTGGACTCCACTTCTACTTCTATTCCAACTGAAGATGATTACTGCAACTTTTGTACTGTATATATAACAAATAAGAAATTATAAAAATAGCCGCCATCACAGACAATAATTAAATAACCTTTGCGTCGAAATTTGAAGTCCTGTAAAAAAAAATTCCACCAAAAAATAAATTTGGTCAGAATAAATTTTATTTATGACATCACACTACAGTTTTCCTCAATCAAAGTCGATCAAAAGATGTTATCATTAAACCCATAAGAATAAGTTCCAAAAAGCTTTTTTACCAAAGATTTAAAGAAACAAAAACAGTGTTAGGTGTGTAATGAAGTACTGATAGCTAAGTCTGTAGACTAAATGGTTTGGTCAGGAACTCTGGAACACACCAGCAAACGGAAAAAAGGATAGTTTTCACTATCTTCAAGTTCAGTTTATTCTTTTGTGTAATTGTTCTTATTTATTAGAATGAAATAAGTCAGTGCAAATCTGTATGGTACGTGTTTGTTAATAGCTCAATCAGTGACACAGCCTCAGTCAGTTGGTTATGAGTTCAAACCATGATAGAGGAAGTCAACTCCAGAGCCTAGACTGATGAGATATATTTTTAACTGAGACAGAAATAAATATAAACATTGAAGCTTTTTAAACTGCAAAAATCTCTGAATAGATAATTGTTTTTTTTCCTGATCCACTCTATTCACCATTGATTTTTGAATGTCGATCAAAATTTAATTATAATGACGATACTTCATCTGAGAAATTAGAAAAATTTTATTTATTTGGCATTCCAGGTGTCATTATTTTCATTACCAGATGTTACATCTGCTGGCCATCTGTGTCAGCTCTATTTTATGTGGGGGTCATTGTGACTGGCCCATTGTTATATGTATCCTTGTTGTCTCTGGTTACGCAAGGGAATAAAATAATTTGTGTTTACTTCAACCTTAACTCAGATAACTGTCTGTATGATTGTTGACAGTGTGACATGACTTCTCAGAATAAGGCTCTGTCACAAAATGGGCTTCTCACAAAGATGAGACTTGAAACTGTCATTGAGACTTGACACTCCACCAAATGAGAAGTAGTAAGAGGTGGCATTATTACTGTTAGATTAGAACAATGCTTATTACATATGATGTAGTATTGTATAAGTTTCTGTATATAGATAGATATGTGTGTAGATTGGCATGTGAGAATAACTTAACAAGTAATTAGCCTCTGTTCTTGAGCTATAAATAGAAATAGTCTACATTGGTATGAACAGACCATTTATATATATATATATATATATATATATATATATATATAAGAGAGGTGGGTTGTCTGAGGTAGGAAGTGTGCAGATACAGAGAAAGGAAGATACATAGTGAGATTCTATACATATTATTCATAAATTTCTGTTCATACAATAATTTTTCAATCTAATGTAGGGAGAAACAAAACAACTTGAATGGTTTGCTGCTTCAGATTAGTGGAGACTGTTGTAAAGCTCACTTAGTCCTGTTCAAAGGAATGACATAACTACCACATCAAAGGAGTCACATAAAGAAGGAGCAATCAAAAATACTGTAACAGAGGAATGATACCTGTAAAGAATTTTAAAAAAAGAAATAAGGGAATGACAGTATAAAATGAAAATTATTGAAATTGTCTGAATTCTCAAAAATTTCATCTCAAAGACTAAAAACTGTCACACCAAGTGTCAACATAGGTCTCTTCAGTTTTCAAGTTGGTCTGTCTGGCTCGCTATGGATCATGTGTACAGGTTGCACTGATGGAGCTAGAGGGCTGAAATACAGAAATTTACTAATTATGTCTAAAAAAAAAAGATCTTTTTGATAATTTTCCCCCTAAATAAGTTCTTAGTGGGGGGGTTCAATTTGCAATGTAAGTTTCTGCTAAATTGATCCCTTAGTTTGTGACCACTTCTTTTTTTTTAATTCTGATGTTTTTTTTAGTAATAACTGCCTAGCAAAAGGCAAAAGTAGCAACATTCATCGATCACCTCCTTATTCCAATTTTTTAATTGATCATTCCCAACACGGCGTGCTGCAAAAATACATTGGTATGGTGATGGTTTCTATTGAGTGACCATCAGACCTGTTGAAAAAATATTTCAAACTTGTTCTCCATCCTTGAAAACATATTTTGTTTTATTATAACTGATTCAGGAGCATTTCACATTGATACATCATTACAGTGATATATGTGTCACTTCTTTGTAGTATATCTCTAATTTGTCACTCCTTTTTACTAATCCTGCTTACTACTTGTGATTAGGTAAGAAGATTGTTTTGCTCCAACAAATATGAATAGGCAGATGAGGAGGGTTCACCCAAAGGTTTGGACCAAGTTTTATATCGATCCAGTTTGATATGGCTGAGAAAATTGATATTTAGCATTACTAGTTGTCATAGTAGTAACAGGAAGATGAGGATGGTTCACCCAAAGGTTTGGACAAAATTTCGTGCTAATCCAACTTGAAACTGCTGAGAAAATTGATATCTAACATATTAGAGACTGACCAAAAAGTATTTCAGAGAGGCGTTCATGCATGTAAAATCAAGTCAAAATTAATATTATAATAATTATTAATAAATTAATCCAATAATTGTAGAAATTTTTTCAAAATATAGAATTAAACGACCAGTAGTTCTCAAATATAAACATCAACAAGAGTCGTATGCTGGTTGTAGAGAGTTAGGTGCAAAGTGTAAAATCAGCTTCTGTTTAACATTATAGTCCCTGTAACCGAATGGTTAAAGCAGTCAGGTGTATACTGGATTCCTTCTGGCTGGAGGGTGTGAGTTTGATTCTCACTGTGAACCTAGCCTTCATTTCCGATTGCGCCGTTTAATCGTTGCCGTAGTATTCCGGTATGATTAAAAGTTGTGATCAAAAAAGGAAAATCAACTGAAAGTTATGAAAGTAAAAACTGAAAGTAATGATAATCTGAAAAGCAGTACTAACACTCAAGTTATGAAGGACTATTGAAATAGAGTAAAATGTACCTCCTGCTTATATGGTATCATTAATTGATGTGCGTCACTCCATTCATAGATAGAATTTCAAATCATTCCCATAAGAAACATCTTCAATAATAGCATGATGATGATGATATCGTTTCTGTACTTTCTTTTAATGTCAATGTCCAACACTCTCTTAGCTGAACAGCTTCATTTCAATTATGCCACTATTTGCAATTTACCCAGTTTTGTATTTTGGTGGTTGCCATAGCTAACAAACGCTACTCGCAATAGACTGGTTTAATCTCTGTTGTTGGGTTTAGGTTATTCATGCGTTCTGATGTTTATTTTTATCTATCTATCCGGATTTTTCCCAGCCTTTACTATTCAAAGTAGAAACTTGACATTTTGCACACACACTCCTCTCAATGAGTAGGGAAAATGTTGTTTTTTTTTTTAAATTCCTCTCCAAAATAGGTTCTACATGGGGCGGAGTCAACATGCACTGTAAGTTGATGATAAATTGATCTCTAGTTTGTGCCCAGTTGTTTTTTTGAAAATTCAGTCTTTTTTAGTGATCGCAGCACAATAAAAGATGAAAGAAGTAACTTATTCATTGATTACCCCTTTTTTCAAATTTTTAATTGATCAACCCATACATAGCGTATATGGGTGTTGGTGATTCATAATTTCCCTGGGATTGTTAATTTTTTTAATTGTCAAGACTTTATTTAATTTTAGCAAATTTGCGATAGGGATACGTTTCTCTTCTTTCGTTGTCCTCTTTGGTTTTTGGTTATTCCTGTTGACTCCATTGGGCCACAAATACTCCACTGCAGTTTTAATATCCAGTAGGTCTTTTACAAGATCGAGTTTCAAGCCTTATGTCCCATATGTCTTTCATCCTGGCTTGAGACCAAGCCATGGCAACTGCAAGCTGTTGATTTTTTCTCTCAGAGGAACCCACTTTTAGATGGACTGCCTTCCAAAGCTGAAGGGCTCCAACTGTCCTGTTATTTCTAAGAGCTGGGGTAAGAAATGGATTCATGCCTTTCCTGAGGCATTAGAGCAAAGTGAATCCGAACAGCCTCGACCAAATCTTTAAATCAGTCTACCAATTCCATTGACAGGGCTGGTAAGCATTATGTAACCTAGCACCTCCATTATCTTTACCATCATACATATGTATTTATTCCTGCTCAAACTGTAGTAATATATATATATATATATATATATATATATATATATATATATATATATAACTGCACATGCACATATATATATTTATATGTTTGTGTTTGTATACAAATAAATATACAGAAAATGGACACTTAGAATAAATAGGAAGGAAAACGAAAGGAAATAAACCAGACAACAAAACATAGGGAATAGGACAACAAACAGATGTGTACAATATTCAAGATGACTGACTCTCCCAAGGGTATTAGAAAGTATATGTATGATTATTTTCCACTTATAACCTCGTCAAGGGTATTGCAAGTTTTGCGACACAGGAACAATTGTTAGTAAGACCAACTTCCAGCTAGTAGGCCTATCAAAGCTGTTCTACTTGGAGCACCTGGTATTCCACGATGGTCACACATTTAGGTACTTGCTTCTCAACTCCAGTGATATCATGAGAACAGGTGTATCCTACATCAGCCGCTGGAAGAGGTTCTTCAATCCTAGTCTTTGTGTCGAGTGCTTAGCGGAGAGGCATTGAGTACCATTTTTGAAGATTTTGGTGTGACTCGACAGTGGATTGAACCACAGCCTACCAAACCCAGAGACGAGGATTCTACCATTGGGCCACGGTGATCGGTTCTTTGCCATTTGGAATGGTAAATTTCTTATTTCTACATCTGGCATCGGTTCCTGCTCGTTAGCATCTGTTGTATGCCAGCATCAGCAAAAGGTCAGACCACAGGTCATATGCCTAATGGCCACTAATTGGGCAGGAAGTATACAAGGAATCATAATCTCAGAGTTGATAACGTCTGAATTATACGTCATTTACTGGCTACAGTTTTCTTTCTAATCCTCTCCTATTGATACTGACTTCCTTTTGTTGCTGTAAAAACTAATCCTCGATCATTCTATTCGTCTAGACTTTCCCTTCTTCCATATGCAATCACCAGTTCCATTGTATGGATTTGTTTGGTAAGCCTTCAGATCTTTGGTTTCCAGAATGGTTCCATCTGCAGAAAACTCTGTTGATGGGCCAATTAATCAAAATGTACTGACATTTTCCTCATTCAACAGAGGTATAAGCCGATACCAAATCATCATTGCCAAGAAAACTACTTACTTCATAATTGAAGATCATCATCTATTTCCAATAATGATATTAATCCTCACTTTGGGGATTGAATATTTCCAACTTGTTTGTTTATATCAAGGCTTCTCAAAGTAGATGTCGCGACCCTATATAGAGTTAGGTAATGATTATTGAGCGACCCAGAAACATTTGAGGATATTTTTTTTTTTTTTTAGAATAATTAGATTGTTATGACTTTTTTAATTTCTATTCAGAAGTATACCCCTTGTGATGCTTATGTATTGTAAAATGTCTCCTTTAAACTTAATTTTTTAAATAAATTCTGCTTTGATACCATTCTTGTGATTTATTTTTAAAATTTTATTATCTTAATGATGAACACTGTAAAAAATTTTATAGATTATAAGTGCATTTTCCAAAAATCATATCGATTTTCAATCCTCCTAACTTATTGATTTACTGGCTGAAGTCCACCCAACAGTTGGGGTTTTCAGTCAAAAAGAAGGTCTAAATGGGATCTTGATTCAATGCCTCTGGCTACAATGCAATGGTTCAGCTTCTTATTGGTCACATACGAATAAAAAGAAAAACAGACTTTTAGTCTCAGATACATGGAAATCAGATCATTAATGGCATGAGGGCAAATGCAGACCCCGACAATTTTTCCCAAGAATTTTACAAAAAAGCCAACTCACTAAATACATACCTTGGGGTCCCATTGTGACACATAGAAAATTTCATTGGGATGTATTGTGTAGTTCCCGAGTCAGACAATGGGCAGACATTTGGTGAATTATTGTAGTGAGGAGAGGAAAACTTCCCCATAAGCTGCATTATTCCCTTGATCAAGACTAACATGTTTGTATATATTTACTGAGCTCAGCTTTGTCTGGCACAAGATCACAATATTTGGGCACTTACTGAAAGATCAATTGCATTATAAAAACAGTGGTTTGTGAGACCAATTGACTGACCCATTGATTTTTTAACCTATTTACCACGGCACATAAGTATGCCACTGAGGATCTCTAGCCGTGCTTGTTCTGAACAGGGACAATCCTGAATAAAGGCAGTAGGATGGTATTCCAAGTGTGGATATAAAAATATCATTTGAGTATGTTTTGACGTTACTGGTTCTTTATGCTATTAATGAATGTATTGTTCATTAAAAGCCCAAATGTCTGTTTTAAATTATAACAAATATATGCAAAATTTTCAAAACTTTTTGGAAACCATAATCAAAAATATCCTATCAGCAATAAAATCAATAAATAGTTTGTTCACTTTATGAACACATTATCATCTTTCATTTCTTTTTAAATGACCAAATCTCTCCTTGAATGCTTGACTCACTGTGCTATGAGATGAAAAAGGTTAAAAATCATTGGACTAACCCATCACTATGCATCTGGTGCTAGGCCTCAATATTGGGACATCCAGCAAGAATCAGTCTCACAAGTAATGGTCAATAAGACTAGCTTGTTAACCATCACTGTGTATCTAGTGCCCTGTAGATATTTACTCAGTTTAGTTTAGTACTGAGCCCTAATATTTTGATCCCCTAAAATGCTCTAACTCACTAATCCGTGGAAATATCTATGACATAACTCTTGAATGCCAGATAAACGTCCCCCACATTTAAAATTTTTGACCTTCCCACCAGGACCTTAGGAGGACTCCACCCAGTATTTTAGATTTCTCCTGTTCCTTTGCTATGTAAATACTTTATTGATGTGACGATTGAAACATACATTTTTTTTGTATATGAGAAATTCATTATTTTTCCATCAAGCCACAACTTTCTCAGCAAAGAGCCTCAAATCAGGCTCAAATTTTCCTAAGAATTTCTCATCTAATGCTTACAAATCAGGTAAAATGTGTCCTTTTCAATTCGATCAATTTTGATGGTAAGCACACTTAGACCTTTTTCTCTCTAGCAAAAAATAAGAAAAGAAAAAACCTTGGAATAAATGATTTAAATTATTTTTCCAGGAAGTCTTTGACAGTAATTTCCTTTTATTGATGGAGAAGAAAACATGAATTGTTATAAAATCCACAAGTTTTTGAGTCCACAAAATAAGAGGAATACTTGATACATTAGTCGTGTCATTTTCCATTAAACCCACACTCACTTACTTATTTTCGCCCCCCCCCCCCTGGATTTGACACCTGAGACTAGTTTGCTAGTGGAGCCCACCTTACTTAGAAATCTCACTTTTTCTTTTACATCCTATAATTGTTATTAGATATAATTTGTTATCATTGGAGGTTTTTGATCCTTTAACCCCAATAATGTCCACCCAAGAAGTTGGAGTAATTTTCAAGGGTGATTCCAAATCAGGACATAATGCTGCTCAAGCTCTTGATTGCATTACCAAAGCTTTTAAAGTAAACGTTTATACAATGCCACTTGGATAGTGTAATGGTTGGCATGCCTGACTCGCTTGCTGAAGTTCCTGGGTTTGATTCCTGATGTTAAAGAAGAGTGGAAAACTTTTCATCAGAACGAATTTTCCCCATGCATTCAGCTGCTAATCAAGTACACACTAAGCTGTCTGATTTGGGTGAAGATATCTCTTCGGTGGACTTTTATCCTGCCAAGGGAGTGGTCATTAAAAACTTTTTGGTATAAAATTTTGATGTGAGATTTGCTAGGCCATAGCTAGGGTTCATCCAAAATGTTGTGAGAACAGTAAAATCAACGAGGAGTTTGATTGTCCAAAAAACCCTTTGAATTTTCCGTATGTTCTTTATCCAAATCATTTTTTCCCATCGCTTCCATTCCTGTCAGGTCCTTAATAGCTTGATCCAGATAGTTTCTCGAGTTTAAATGTTACTTTCCAGTTCTTTTCAAATACTGACCAATGAATAAAACAAACCTTTTGTTATATCTGCTGATACGACTTGTTTATGTAAAAATATTCCTGAAATATCTGTATGAAACAGACAAATATCTTGCTGTGCAACTTGCACTTCAGAATTTGAAGCTTTTTAAAGGTTATTAACTATAAATAAAACATCTGAGTGTTCATCTACAGGATCATGACAGCAGTGACTCTGTGGCTTGTCAGAGGTGGCGCATCGTACTCTCAAACCCCGCCACTGCAGAGGTAGGTGGGGCGCCATAGCTCTGTGGGTGCAATATGTCTGAGAAATCCTGAAAATTCTAAAAAGATAATCAAAAAATAATCTTCAAAAAATAAGCCACAGAGTAGGGGTACACTACTGAGTTTGTTTTGATCTTGATAAAACATGTCGAAAAAAAATTTGAATGAATGAGGTTCTTTAGCATGGGCTAGTGCAAGTATTTTCCCCAAAATGGTAAAATGATAAATTAACACACCCAGTCTCTGTTATTCCTATGTTATGCAACACATTTCAAGTTAATTTTCATTATTCCCTAAGGTATTTTGACTAATATTGAATCACTGTAACCCCACAGATGGCTTGCCCGACCAACCTCTTAAGTGGGCTACAGATTCTTCTCTGGTTGTCTGTATGTTTCCTGGCACACCCAGTCATATTTTGGGGGTTATTACCTTGAAAATTTCTATGAGTAGACCATTAGGCACCAGTTTTTTAGTTATTTCAAAAAAGTGCTTTTTGAGTCTTAATGGTAATTTGGGGTCATCGATGTCCAAGTCTGTACTGGTATATCTTTTATATTTTCAAATTTGTTTTTTTTAGATAAAAGATCTTTTTTTTTTTTTTTTCTTTTTTTTTTTGAGATGATTAGTTCTAGTATATGTGTGGGCTACAGTGATTCATTTATGTCAGGTACAGATATCCTCATCACTGATTTGTTTTGATCACTATGTTTCAGCTGATGTGTTTCTTCAGCCTTCTTCAGGTCTAAATTTCATTTTGGATTTTTTAAGCATCACCAAAATTTTGAAACTAAGGAGACAGGTAAGAAGGGTTGAAAATGATGCAAAGAGAAAAAAAAACATTCTAAGTAAATGGTATGAACTTTAAAAAGTCCGAAGAAATGAATGAGATGAAATTAGTTTCCAAACTTCCCTAATGACAGCTGTCCTGCCCTATTAACACATATGTATATACATATATCTATATATATGTATCAAGCACTTTACGAGATAGACCCATCATATATTGGATATTGTATGATATTGTTTTGCATCCCTAATTTGAATTGCATGGTTATATATATATATATATATATATATATATATATATTATGGAAAAAACATTTTCGAAGATTACATCAATTGCATTCACAGATATTGCGAAATAAATGACTAAAATGACAAAAAATCTTTTGAAAGAGTTTTTTAATATTTAGTGTTCAAAGCTGTAAAGCTTTCTAGATTATGTATAAATATATTATTAAAAAATGGATTTATAATCTGACAGAATAGTTATAAATGAGTTATTTTTTATTTGGAACTCTATTTGATCTACTATCCTATTAGACATTCAATTATTTTTTCTATTTTATGCTGTCTAAGTCAGCTGACACATTCGCTGTGTAATAACGGGAGGCATTGATAAGTATATATATATATATATATATATATATATATATATATATATATATATGTTTGTATTGCTGATGTGAAGTGATTCGACAGATTGTTGCTGAAAGTGACAATTGGCAGGTGAAGAGAAAAACTTGAGAGAAAGCAAGTGTTACTTCTGAAAAAATTTCTTTTATTTTTTTTCATTCTATGAGCATGTTTCGATGCATTTCAATGGGTGCCTGCCATCTTTTTCAGAGAATTTTGCTGTTTACATGTTTGAGATTAAGGAAAGTAATACTCTCACTTACACAGATACAAAAACTTCCCCTCCCACTCCTACTAAACAATGAAACAACACAGAAATATCCCTATCTCTTTCCCTGACTTCAAACAGCAAAGTTTCTCTGTGAACCGCGGCAAAAACTTTTTTCCAAAAATGATTCCTGATACCCATCAAAATGCATTTTGGGGATGAAAAAATTTTGAGGAGTAACAACTGGTCACCTTCAAATTGTTACTTTCATCAACATACACACACACACACACATATATGATGGTATATCTTATAGCGAAGGCCTCTTATGAGGAAACTTTGCTTAGCAAGAGGTCCTAACTGTCGAAAGAAATATTTTCAGTTTGACCTAAAAAAAACATGAAATTTTGTAAAGTCATCCTGAATTATCTTGATTTTATATACAATTATCTACATTTCATGTATAATTATCTAGATTTATACTTAGTATCAGAAAGACATTTGGTATGTTATAGTAAGATTACATTATTTACGTATTCATTTGTATTGATACATTATCATTTAGAAAGTAATTATTACATTATAAATTATTTACAAAGTTATTATTAAGCTCTTAGTACTTTGATATCATTATGTGGAACTAATCACTGAACTCCCATAGGCTTAATCATTCACTAAACTAATTTTAAGCTATGTGTATGTAATATATGTATATATATATATATATATATATATATATATATATATATATATATATATATATATATATAAAACATTCAATTAGTGTAACTGCTAATTTTGTGTACAAGGTAAATTCCTTGGCCTATTCTTGTAATATATATATAGAGAGGGAGAAAATACGGAAACTGCAAGCATTTTGTCAGCTTTGGCACCTAATAAATTAGCACTGTACTCCTACCTCTAGAATTACAGTTTATTCATTATTGTAAGAATAAATAAATTATGTGAGTGAAGATTGGAACAATAAGTCAGTCACATTAGAGAGACATTAATGTGTTGTAATTGTTTTAGATAAATGGTAAATACTAGAAAAACCTGTTTCGTCTGCCAAAGATTCAGCTAAACAGAGAAACGACCAAAGACCAGATTTTTTGCAATGTTAAAAAGCTGTCTCCAACAATTCCACCAGTTTGCAAAATTAAGGGTATTAAAAATAGTTTTGATTATTCCAGATGACTTTATATATATATATTTCTGCTCACTGAATTCAAAAATGTATTTTCACACAACACAGTTTTTTACTTTTAATTTTTATTTCAAATAGAAAAATGTAAAAAAACATGTTTTGCAAAAATATGTTCCATGATGGAAGATGATAATTTTTATTTTTGAATTCAGCTACAAAAAAAAAAGAATTAAAAATGATAAAATGAAAACAATCTTTCCAATGTATCCATATGTAGAGCACAGAATTATTAGAAAAACCTATAATTTGAAACAAAAAATGTGTTTCATGAAAATGTAGTTAGTGTTGGAGAAAAATAGTTTTCATTTTTTAATTCATTGGCCAATAATTTACTCTTACCAAATTCTCAACTGACGTGCTGTTATTGTTAAACAATGATTCTTCCAGACCAGTATCCTTATTTCTATTATCTTTATCACAATATTGTATTGATCCATCTTCTCTACAAAATTGCTTTAAATACAAAAATATCTCAACAGCAAAAATCAAATTTGATTTTATCAAAAAAAAATGTCTACTTAGTTTCTATAGAAACCATCACATGACTAACAGTATGTCATGTTAAGGGTGATCAGTTGAAAAATTGTAAAAAGGCATAACTTACTTCTCTCGCCTTTTTGTCGGGTGAATTTTCAAAAATCATGCGAGATCACAGCCAGACACAAACACTAAGCATAAATTTTCATTGTAAATTGAACCCTTCTCAAAAATCTTATTTGAGCGGGATATTTTTAAAAAACAAAAACCTTTTTTTTCAAAACATGATGAGGACTAAATGTTGAAATTTTCAGCCCTGTAGCTCCACTGTTGTCCATGTCCTAAATAAGTATAGACAGGCAAAACCACCTGGAAACTGAAGAAACCTATGTTACGACTCGATAAATTTGGATTAATGTTATTTTGTTGGGAAGAACTTTCCTCCACCAGCCAAAAATACAGCATTCTTAGAAAAAACCTTTCATGAGTTGAAACGGTCTGAAGCAAAGAAGTCGTTATCATCGTTGGATATAGACCCTCCCCAGGATTTGCCAGACCACTCTACTTTTTGCAAAAAAATTTGAAACCTCCAGGTAATGTCAGACAAACTGAACAAAGATAGCAAGTAAGTTTATTTTCACATGAACTTCAGCAAAATGAATTTTGTGTACAACAAATGTGTTGAAAACAAGGACCCCAAAATCCAAATCGAAAAACACAGTCCTGGAAAAAGTTGACAACTAAATCTACTTTGGACAACTAATCTCTATGAAATGAAGAAGTAATTACCCTTAATTCATATGGGAATATGTTTTGAGCATGGTGATGATGGAATGTTGGGATGAATCAATGAATTTTATGGTGGTTCAAGGTACTGGGGTGTAGAAGGGAGAAGAGGGTTGATGCTGCCTCTATAACAGCTTGTTGCGAAACAACTGCTGATTGCTATTTTCTGCTCTTTTTTCATAAAAGCAAAGTGGTGCAGAGTGAACTATCAAAAAGTGAGTGTAGGGCGGGTACCTGTATTGTGAATTCAGTTGAATACCAAATTAGGTCAACATCTGTGTCCCAGGACATCTTATGCCAAATCAGGGGTTCATTCATGGAATCCTTCATTTCTCATCAACCTCTCGATAGGACAGTCAAAAGTAATTCAACAAATGTTCCAATATCATACCTCAAAAAGTGCCAAATCTTCCATAAAAATACCAAATAGATTGTATATAATTATGTATCAATCAACTCAGTATTATCCTGTATTTCTCATTAAATGTCAGCTTTTGACCAAAAAAGTTCAATAGTCCAAATCTGGTGCTTATCAACCCTTTTTTTGACCCCCAGATATTTATCGACCCGACCCCCAAAGGCTCAATTGCCCCCCCCACCACCACCACTGGTTCTAAATTAACAATATGACCATCTTGTTTTCAATGAACTTGTGAGTAACAAATGATCATTTAAACCAAAAGGTTAAAGTGGTGATGAAGACTTGCTTTGTTGTCTTGTGAACATCATGTCAGAAATCTAGAGAAAAGGAACAGCCTTTTATTTGCTGATTGGCACCAAGGCAAAGATGGCAGAATCCGAATAGTGTACCCTTTTGGTTTGAATGAAGAACTCAACTTCAAGAGTGTCTTCAATTATGACAGGCATTTGGAGAAGGCTATAGGTTACAATGGCTCAAATGTTGTGGACAACCAAGATAGTCTGAATAAATCAATAATGATAATTCATTGTCTCAAAAATCCAAACCAAAAGTGTGAGCTGAATTACACAGAAAACACTTTGACCAGTGGCGTAGTAAGGGTGTATCAGTGCCTGGGGACAAAGACAGCACCCTGGGGGTGGCAGTTGTGCTATATCCTAGGAAGGAGAGGGCATAATTTTTTAAGCAACAGACATTATGGTATTATGGTCCAGAGAAGATTTTGTGCCCCTCCGCACCTGTATCCATTGGTGTGTACCCCCCCCCGATTATTAGATCTGTTGTCTTCATTTGGAGGGATGAGGGTTAACACCTTTCAAGATTTTTCTGCTTCCCTGCTTCTTTTCTATTCTCTCCTTTGCTTTCATTGTGGTTGCGATGCAAGTGGCATGTAGTAGCTAATGGCAAGGACAATATAATTGGTAAGTTAAAACTCCAATTTAGGCTATTTATGTTATCACTAATGCTCTTGGGAAAGGCATAAATACATCTTTTCTCCTCCCAAGCTATGGGTAAAATATCATGGCACACTGGGTTTCACCAGCAGCTGGTCAATGAGGTCAAACCAGAGAATGGAGCCCTCTTGGGGCAGTTGGATGCAAATTCTGACGTCGTTCTGGCAGCTCCTGCAGCCAGGCTGATGCCAAACATATCATACTCCGCTTTCCTTCAGAATACGTCTGCACGGTCCGTAAAGGGGTTCTGTCAACTTGGCATACTAGGATCTCAATCTGCTTTGTCCAGGTTTTCACAATGAGAAATCACTTTGGTATCATTCTATTGTCTGCTGAGACAAAGAAAGGTCTTCTTCCTTTCTTTCCTTGTTGTACATTATTTTTCATTTTAGAACCAATTTCTAAGTGAATTTAATTTTTTAACAAATATTCATACCTTATATAAATAATCACAGTAGCCGAAGCATGTACCAGAATGATAATCTAAAAAAATAAATCTTTTATCTCAGATTAGCTAGAAAAAAAACATCTCAAGTTTTGGCAATGTTAGTGGGTCAAAGACTGATTTTTTGAAAAAAAAACCCAAACATTTTTAAATGGTGCGAAGTGATGTACTCTGCAAATTTTTCAAGGCTATAACTCAAAAAATCTGACAAGGAGAATCCAAAGGCACACATAGACAGACAAGCAAAGAGAGAAGAATCTGTAACCAACTTGGCCGGTTGATCGGACGGGTCATTTGTGGGGTTACGGTGATTAAATACATTTGTTTACCGGGATCCTACTTGCATCTGTCCTTCCATCATAGTGATCAAACATTGTGTTCAAGGCCGTTGTGAATTTTATGATGGTTATTTATTCTTGTTATAGCTGCTTATGAAAAACCTGATCTACGCTTCCTCTCTTTCGTTAACGATTTTGTTCATTCATTCACAGCACCCCACCCTACCGTCCCTACTTTCCTACCTACCACGTACATACCTGTTGGTTCAGCCTTGCCTGTTTCTGCAATGGCTATTTCTATCATTATTTTTTTTCATTTTCAGGTAACATAGGTGTGCATACTGGCTTCTCATACCTTGTTACGAGGGATTTCTACTTGCTCAGGTGGGTCAAAAAGACTTATATATTTATTTTTCTTTTCTTCCCTTGCATTGTTTGTTTTGTAATGAAACTAATTATCTTGGTTAGAGCTCTAGCTCTGTCAAATCAATACTTTCTAAAAAATCGGCTTCGCTTCGAATGGTAACAAAATATACTCAACATTTGTCGATTTAATACTGTTCTTTTCCGCGATCCGTTTCAATCTTGTTAACATTGATATATCGATTGACCAAGTCATTCTTCCTGGTAGGTACTTGTTTGTACTTCATACTCCATGACTCTTCCAGAAAATCTTTTTAGTTATTGACAAGATAACTTTGAATTATGCTAGGCGACCTGCATTTATTTTTTACTAGAAGATACAATTAACTAAAAGGTCATAAACATACTGTTGAAGTAGATAGAAGTAGATTGTATAAATTAGAAAACTCTCTTTTAGCAATAAAATTCTAGGACTATGGAATAGTTTATCAGAATAGTGCTGTCACCTGATGGAGATACTTTTAAGAAGAATTATGATATTCATTACAACACCACAAATGTTTAAGGTTTTTGATATTCTGGAAACTAGATTTGCTTGATGTGTACTCGTGTATACAATTTCTATACTTTTTTCATATTAAATAACTGTATAATGTACTATGTAAAATTCATGAAAGAAAGTTTCAATCAAGTTTCTTTGCTCATTTTCTGAGGAAAGAAAATGAAAAATTCTATTTCAAAATATTTTCTTTTAGAGCATTAGTAAATTTGTTAGTTCTATTTATATATTCATCTTTATATAGAGCTTGCCAAACACATAAGCAAACTATGCGGCTGTTTCAGGCCCCATGTCTGCCAAAGGAACCCCAAAAGTCTGCTTAGGGCTTCTTTGAGGCTTGGGCCAGCATTGTCTCGCAGATATATATATATATATATATATATATATATATATATATATGTGTGTCTGTGCGGATTATATGTATCAGCTAATGAATATATGCAGGGACATCAATAGGTCTGATGATGAAATATTCATTTTTCAACAAGATTTTCTCCCTTGCCAATGCATTTAATTTAGAGGAATATTAATCACAGATATTGAACATTATACAGTGAAATTTTTTGATCAAAATTCAGTCAATAACTATGTGTCAGGCTATGGACTTGTACAAGAGAGTATCAATATATATATGTATATATATGTGTATATCTCCAGCTCTACTCTAAACCAACTTAATATTTAATGTGGAATGTATCAAGCACCCTATGGAATGAACTCATCATACATCGGATATTACATTACATTATATCATGTTATATTGCATTCCTGATTTGTACAGCGTGTGTATATATATATATATATATATATATATATATATATATATATATATAGACAAATATGTACATCATAAAAAAAATGTTATATATATGGAGAGAGATATGGATTACAATATGTGCTAACTATATGGAGTTGGAAGTGTTTTTCTGAAAAACTATGGTTACGTTATAGAATCCATGGCCTGATCTAAACATGTGATTAACTTTTAATCGGTTACTGCGATTTAGTTATTGTCCACTAGGGGGAGATATTTGTTGTTAACACGTCAAAAGCAGTAGAAGACACTGTCCATGGTATTGTGTTGGGAAAAAAAAACAACCTCTATCCCACAATAGTTACTACATTCAATGCTTGATATGCAAATGTAACAACTATTATGGGATAGAGGTAGTATCTAATTATAGATATTCTGTGGTGTGGCTGGAAGTGTTTACTGGACTTAACAAGGAAAATTTTATTGAAAAAACTTTTAGTTTATTAGTTTAAGTCTAGTAAAAGCAATCAATTAGTGATGCTTACTTGATTTTTATAAAATATTGGTAATTTCTACAAAGTTATCCAAAAGTAGAGAGCCATACAAAAAATAAATTACCATTTAATCTTATGGGAAAATTTTTGAGCATTCTCAAACCTCCAAAATGGTGACATTGATGACAATGATTTGTTGGACAGACTTGTCAGAGGTCGGAATGGTGGTATGTACAGGAAACTAAAGCGTAGGAAGTGCTCACTGACCCTATTATGACTAGCCTCAAAACAAGTGCAGAACACAATCTTTGCGTTTCACAGTTTTTTGTGGAAGCAAAAAAGTGTTGTGAAGCAAACTGTGGAAAAATAGGAGATGCCTGCATTTACTAAGTTTAACCTAGTCTGGCTCAAGGCCGCAAGTGTGAGTCAACCCGTGAGTTTGGGACTTACTACAATAGTAATGGTCTACGAGATGGGCTTGCTAATCATGGTGAGGCACCAGAAGATATTTACTTTGCCTAGTGTAGTACAAGGCCAAATTAAGAAAATAGGGGCATTATGAAGATTACATTGTTTCAATCTTCAAACACGGATGATGTATCTCCATCTCTTAATGGAATTTCATGTTCGACAAAGATTTGGCTGTGCAAAAATTGCTAAATTAGTGTGGAAGAACTTGAACATTTTGGCTCTTTCTAACATATTTTTAGCGTTTTTTTTTTTTTTTTTTTTTCAGCCATTTTTTAAAATTTAGATCTTTTTGGCTGTTGAATAAATGAGAAAATATTTTTTGAGTTTGCAACACAGTCTTGACAGTTTTTTTTTTTGCTAAGACCCATATCTTAAGTGGAGAAAGCCTATCTACAGGCATTTCTTGATATAGTGTAGCTCAATATGGTGCACTTGATAGGTGGAGACCCAACATTTTCATCTAAACATATTATTGCCTAACTGTCCAGGAAACCACAAATGAAAACAAAATTTCATTAAAAAAACCCACTTAATTTGGCTGAAATATTAAATTTTTTCAATTTGTGTCCAATTAACTTGTAACTAGATTGTGTTTTATAATCAAACACTGCATTATGAAAGGGTACTACTGTACCTTGACCAACAGTATTTAAAATACAGGCATTTTATTTGTATTCAAACATTGACCACCAGTGTTGGCTGGAGATAGGCAAATACCCTCATCATCAGGCAGGTTTCAGTAACTTACACATATTACTTTTTGTGACACATTTTTTGTTAAGGGAAATAAATCTTCTTTTTAATTATTTTGCATGTCAAGTTCATAGAACAGTTCCTCATACAATATAGGGTATATGAGTGGCTATGCATGATAAGTGCCAAATGGACCATTTTTAAAAAGGTAGCCACAATGTTCAGGATTTTTTTTCATTTTGAAATTTGAATACTCTGCATTGTGATTCATAGTGTTCCGATCTTCAAAGAACCTTTGTAGCTGTGAAAAAACGAAAATGTCAACTTTTTTAAAAACAGTTTGTTAGGCCTCCTCATGCATAGCCGCTCATATATAATTGCATATTTCATTTATCAACATATTTTTTATGGGACTATCTTCAATCTTTTTTCCACCACAAACTTCAGTTGAAAGCCTCAGTGAATATCTTTTAGTTCTCTTTTTAACTGCAAATAGTTAGGAAAACTTCATATTGAAAATAATTTGTACAATCAAGTGGATAAGATTTGAACTTCTTCAACTCTCTTGTTAGAGATCTCCAACACAAGTACTTCGGTTTAGGTGTCTTTTTCATTAGTCCCCTGGAAAAAAAAGCTAACGTCCATAATTACCAAGTATAGACACCTGAAAGGAAAAAGATTTGGTGGACAAAGATTCACTTCAAGAGAAGTTTTTTTTATTTTAGGTCAAAAGCAAGGAATTATCAAAGACTTGTAATACATACATACATATATAATATTATGTATGTATATATATATAATATATATATATATATATATATATATATATAAGGTTATCAAAAGCAAAAGGATACATATTAATGATTTAATGTCATAAGAATATTTGTGTTTCTAAATAGTTTGAGACATCGAACAGAACTATTGTTCCCACCTGATATATATGGCTTGTGAGAACTTATTCATGGCAGAGACTCTCATCTTTGCCCTCTCTTAGTGAGCCAAGTCAAGGGATATGATGATGATATTGTACAAACTAAAATGCTCCTTACCTTCTGAACATAATAAAGTCGAGATCACATTATAGATGAAACTTTTTTCATTCGTTTTACTTATAAAAATAGATGGACGTATTATCCATGATTAAACTGGGTAATTAAATCAATTTAATCCAAATTTCAATTAAAATTTTGTTTCTTATTTTCTTATTTAAAATTAACAATCATTCATCTTTGGGAATTTCTTAAATATTTACATACATTAGTTTTAAGAATTATAAGCCATCAACCAAAACAGACACTGTAGGTTCCTTCAGTTTTCAGACGGGTCTGGCTAGTTGCCAATCTATCATATATATAGACTGCACAAGTAGAGTTGGAGGGCTGAAAAATACCCACTTTTTATCATGTCTAGAAAAAAAAAATTGTTTTTTGTTTCTCCAATAGAGTATTAACAGTGCATGTCTGCCTTCACGTTTTTAGCTATAACTTCTTTGGCGTAACAGATACTAACTGACAAGATACATCATAGAAAAACTGATCAAAATTCTCTTTCAAGCAATTTGTGTTCTTAGTACTAATTTAGGGTTTTGTTAGAATATACATATGAATAAATATATATGAAAGAGAATTTCATCGGCATGGAAAGACTGCCTTCATTTTTTTAGTTCAAAGTCCTTTTGCACAAGATACAAATTGACTGATATATTGTAAGAAAGCTATACAATGTCATCTCTATAAACATTGGGTTTTCTGGACCAAAACAACTTGAGGAGGTCAAATTGATGGCCATCTTGAGAAATGGCCACCATTTTCAGATTTCGAACAAGGGACTGTCATGGGACTTTGAATATGGTGTTCTGGAGTCTTCATAGGAATGTATTGTGTGGAAAAATATTGTTTTAATTTTTTCCAATTTTGGCCCTATATTTGGCTAGTTTACCTGGACTATTGGAATTCTTTTAAATATTTACAAAGATCTTTTTAAAAATTCTTATATCATAATTCCTTTGGAGTGTTATTTTCCCTTTTTTCAAAATCTGATTATGTTTATTTCTAATCAGGCATCATTATTCATCATATTCAAGGTCTTTCTGGAAAATATCCAGCCATTTGATACTTGGGTAATTGAGCCTTAGACCCCTTCAAAGTACTTCCTATTAGACAACTTTTCAGAATGGAAAGTCTGCTTTTGGGATTGCCATCATCTGCCTTGTTGCACTCCCGTTAGTCTTGTCTATGATTTGTGATCTCTTCTTTTCAACAGTGAAAATCAAGAAGTTGTAGGGAGCCAAATAGGGACTGATGGTAGAGGGGGAGAGGATCACAGACCTTGGTGGTCTGATTTTGAAAGAAAAAACTACCCAAAAAGTGAAGAATGGGTAGGCTGGGTTATTATGAATATCAAGGTCGCACATTACTCAAGCTCACTCACTGATGTTGAGTAACTCCATGGGAGTTTCTACCCTCGCATGTGCTGTAAGGTTCCCTCTGATAGGTTGCCGATTTATACCAAGGCCTAGCAACCATTTTTCTAAATATTCAATATGGTGGATATTTTTTTGACCTTGTATAACTCTGGTTCCAAGACCGAATTATCATTCAAACTATTGGGAGTAGATCTATATGTGTATGTAATGATATCCTGAGGTTGAAATCTACACATAATGTAACTGTTAACTTCAGACAAAGATATCAACAAACAATGGAGACATAAAATATGAAGTAACTATGTTACCAATACTGTCAAAAGATGGCAGTATATCTAAATAATTTTACAATTGCATTGCACTGAAACACAAACCATAAGTTCAATGATGCGTCCACCATCAGTGGTAGTAAGAGGAAGAGCAAGTAGTCTCTCTTTTGAGTCAATTAGTTCTCATACTTGTAAAATATTGTGATATGGAAATATTTGAAGTTTTCTTTTTATAAACACATTTCAGACAATGCATTCTACGGCCTTCTTCAGGTGTAATATCCAAAAATGATGATGGTTAATATGGAAATATTGTACATGTGTTATTTCCATTTTTCAGCCATTTTTGGCTTTTTGTAGATACAAAAATTCTGTTCTGACATCATTAGCTGCTGGAATAAAATAGTGTTCTTTTAATGACATTATACCTCTTCATTCCTATTTCTGCTGTTCAACATAACTGGGACCGACAGACTGACCTACTGAAAAGCATCTAATAGAAATGTGTGGACACCTCTACATGTATGGAAAACATTATTTTACTCCACATTTTTTTGCTCATATTCAACCAGAATGAACCTTTTATACAGTAATATGAAAAAAGTAAGAGAGACTATTCTAGAATTCGGTAATTATTTCCATTGAAAAACGTTACGGAAAAAAATATAGACATACGTGTGGTGTATTATATAAGTAGATTCGTGACGAAAATCTGTGCGATGCCTTCAGCAGATGAAGTCCACCGTTGTTCTTTTAGCTTATCATATATAATGTCACATCACCTTTAGATCTACTGAAAAATAAAACCTTTTCAATATTTTCACACTCAATATTATAATACAGATCAACCTGATATTGTTTCAACTGATAATATACGAAGCCACAACAGCTGTTGACTGTTGACGATGTGGCCAGGGCAGACCTCCTGCTTGATAATAGCAAATTCAAGGTAGGGGAATGACAGAATAGCCAGTGACATAGCTAGAGATAGGGGAGTCTAGGGGGGGCAGGGGCCTTGACTCCTCCAAAATTTATTGAGATTGCACTATGACTCGATTAGTAAAAAACAATCCTGAAGACTGAATTATTATTTATACAATTCATGCATATACAAATACTTCACTGTTATTATTGAAATATAGTAGGTGAACTACTACTTATAAAGCATTTGGGGGCCCCACTCCAATTACGGGCTGGGGGGGGTATTTGACCCCCCCCTTCCACTCAGCTACACCTTTGATGATTGCAGGAGATCTTGTAAAATTAAATTTTTCTGATGGTTTCTCAAAACATGTTTTATATGCTATAGGAAATGGCACTTCATTATTTTGATGAAAGAGTTGAGAGCTGATCCATGTTTGGGTTGAAATCCTTGCACCATGTGGGAGGGCCGGGAGCCACCATTCACTTCAGACTGGAATCACAACTTGACAAATTATCAACATGTATCAGAATTCTCATTCTTATTGTGATCGATAAAAATGACAATTTTGATAAACATTAATAATTTGCAATGCATTTCAATGACGAATCATTCTCTGTGGTTTTCTATTGCAAATCAATTGCAATGTCATTCAAGAAGGAAACATTTGCAATGGATTTTCATTGTAAGTCATTGGCAATTTGTTTTTTCATTGTAAGTCATTGGCAATTAGTTTTTTCATTGTAAGTCATTGGCAATTAGTTTTTTCATTGTAAGTCATTGGCAATTAGTTTTTTCATTGTAAGTCATTGGCAATTAGTTTTTTCATTGTAAGTCATTGGCAATTTGTTTTTTCATTGTAAGTCATTGGCAATTTGTTTTTTCATTGTAAGTCATTGGCAATTTGTTTTTTCATTGTAAGTCATTGGCAATTTGTTTTTTCATTGTAAGTCATTGGCAATTTGTTTTTTCATTGTAAGTCATTGGCAATTTGTTTTTTCATTGTAAGTCATTGGCAATTTGTTTTTTCATTGTAAGTCATTGGCAATTTGTTTTTTCATTGTAAGTCATTGGCAATTTGTTTTTTCATAGAAAATCGTTTCCAATGTCATTCCATAGTGAGTCATTTACAATGTATTTCCATACTAAAATATTTGCAGTCTCATTCTATACTTAGTCAATCCTTCAATTGAAATCAATGCATTTCTTTAATAAATCCCCAGTCTGATCAAAGCCAGTTGTTTGGCAAGTTACATTATAATTGCTCAGGAAGATGGAGAAAATGGCTTTTTTGTAAAGCTTTCCTCAAATATGTTTCATATGACACAGAGAATGATGGTTCATTTTCCTTATTTGTTGGAGGAACTTGGATCAACCAATCCGTCTGACATTTCAGAAGTGAATCCTTCATCTGCCAAAAATCAAGACTCAATCCTTTTAATCAGTGCCGTAAACTGACATGAAAAGAAACTTAAAATTAAGATGGAAGAGAATTCTGGTAAGGAAATTGATAATTGCAGGTCTGATCAGTTGTTCAATAGAAGCCATTACATGATCATCTTTTGACAGCCTGCCATGTTGGAGATGGTTGATTAAAAACAAAAAGAAGAAATTTGGGGAAAAGGGGTGATCAATGGATAAGTTGCTTCTTTCACCTTTTGTTAGGCAGTGATCATTAATAGTGTGGATTTTCAAAGAACGAACTTAGACACTGCTAGATATCAACAAAGGGATAACTTTGGCATAAACTTACATTGCAAATTGAATCTCCAGCCCCTTCAAAAAATCTATTTAGGCCGGCAATTTACAAAAAGAGCAAAAATGTTTTTTCTAGACATATTAAAGATTAATTTTTGAAAGTTCCAGCCCTTAGCTCCATTGATGTGACCCATATGCATCATACATACATAGCCAGCCAGATCATCTTGAAAACTGAAGAAACCTATTTTGATAGTTTTGGTTGATGTTTCGGAAATGGTTCATTGAATGAAAAATAAATAAGCTGATATTATTGCTACTAATTGTTGTGTAATTGCGTCCAATTGAAATTCCATCCGTGTAAACAACAGACGTTCCTCGGCAATATTTACCCCTTAAGGGATGTTCCTATTTTTTCAAAATCGTTCCAATTTGGACCAAATTTCCTATTTCAAGTTTGCAATATGCCCACAAGGGGAAAAAAAAATTTGTCTTGTAAAATGAATTTAATAAACAATAGTCACTCAATAGAAACCATCATATGATCGACATCTTTTAGTAGCATGCCATGTCGGGGGTGATCAAATAAAAGAATAGAAAAAAAGGGAAAAAAGTGAACAAGTTACTTTTAATGCTTTTTGTTGTGTAGTAATGAAAAAAAAGTCAAAATTTTCAAAAATCTTCTGGACACACTCTAAAAAAGTGAATTTAAAAGAAAAAAATCAGCATTATGATAAGTAAATTCTCAAATTTTCAAATTTTCAAATTTTCAGCCACTTAGCGGAATCAACCAGCCAGTGGGATCAAGTTGAAAACTGAAGAAACCTGTTTTGACCATTTTCAATTAGGGTTTCTAAAAGTCATTCAGAAACTAACAGTCTAGGGGTTATCACTAGATATCTCATACATCCACTCATATAATTGACTCTCTCTCTGTAACAATGAACTCTTCCATTTAAACATTACAATTCTACTAATAGAAATGTCTCCTACCTACTATTTGAAACAATTGATTGAAAACACTTTGAGTTAATAGGAATTCAGAGGAGAGCAACTGGACAAGTACCTGGAGTGGCAAATCTAATTTATGAAGAGCGTTTTGGTGAACTGGAGCTACCAATTCTCAGCTATAGAAGATTAAGAAGGAGACATGATGAAAGTATATAAGATCATGTATGGAAACTATGACAACAGGGTTAATAACTTCATCAGGAAGTGGGAAGAAAATACAGAGAATAATAAACGGTAGGGAACAACCAGAAAATGTACCAACAAAGAGCTAGGCTGGATATGCGAAAATATAGTTTCAATGTCCGTGTAGTGCAGATATGGAATAGTCTACCTGATGAAATGGCATGTTCCAAAAATATTAAGAAAACGTCAACCAAAAATGTCTTCGTAGGTTTCTTCAGTTTTTAAGTGAATCTGACTAGTTATGTATGCACCTTACATGAAAAGAAGCTAGAGGGCTGAAAATTTATCCATTCAGTTCTCGTTAACAATATTTGTTTCTTTTAAATTCTCATCCTGAAAAATGTGTGTGTGAAGGGGGTCAATTTACTATGTAAGTTTATGCTAAATTGGTCTATTAGTTTGTGTCCAGCAACATTCGCATTCAACAAAAAGTGAGAGGATTGATTTATTCATCGATCATTCTTTTTCCAATTTTTTAATTGATCACCACCAACATGACATGCTGCCAAAAGATGTTGTTCATATGATTATTGAGTCACCAAATAAACCTGTAGTCATAGAGGTTGCTGAGTTTGTTTTGTTTTTTTTCACACAGTTTTTTTTTCCTCTAACTTCATGTTCAGGTCGAGGATATGTAAAGGGGAAAGAGACTTTGATTGGTCACACCCTTTAAGAGCTAGCCAGAAATGAACTGTTCACAAAAGTGCTAAAACCATGGAAGAGCTAGCCACAAATCAGCTTTTTAGGAGAGAGCTAGGATCCTCTAAAAAGCTAGCTCAAAAGAGCTGTTTACAAAACAGTTGGCCAAAAAGGAGCTCTTTACAAAGGTGTTACTAGAAGAGACCCAAGACCCAGAAAGGCCTAGCCATAAAGGAGCTGAGTACAAAAGAGCAAATATCTTCAAAGACCTAATCACAAAGGAGATGTTTACAAAAGAGCTAAGACTCATACAGAGCTAGCCTAGAAAGAACTGTTTATGAAAGAGCCACTATAAAAAAAAAAAATATCTTGGACCCTAAAAGAGCTTGCGACAAAGGGGATGCTCACAGAAGATATACCAGAAAATAAAAAAAAATAAAAAGGTATCATGGTAAGGGAAGGAAGCAAAGGGACAATCAAACTATTCTAAAAAAGAACTCAAAGTTACATTATATACACAAATATTCATAAATGCTATATGGAATAAAAATCAAAATAACCAAAACCCAAAATCTAAACATCAATTTTAATGTGTAGCTGTTCAAAGCCATTGTGTTCATTTAACTTTCTATGCTCAGCTCAAATAATGTATTATTAATCGTCACAATTTTTTTCTTATAAAAGAACGTCATTAGCCAATTGTTTTACTCAGTAGTATACAAAACTTGAAGCTGAAGTTCGAATTACAAATATCGGTAAATTTGGATTTTCCATTTTTAATAGAATAGAATACAGGGTACAACTCTTTGAGGGGAGGTGCAACAATGGTTATTATTCTGGATTCAGCAAAATGACATTCTTGACATTTATAGTTCAACTCAGTTAAATACGTACATTGTTTTCTGAAGATTTGATAAAACAGCAGGTCTGGTTGGTCACTCAATAAAAACCATCAGCTTGTTGTGTTGGGCGTGTTCAACTGAGAAATTAGGAAAAAGGGGTTATCAGTGAATGTTATTTCTTTTGCCCCTGTGTTGGGCAGTGATCATAAAAAAAATTCCAAATTTTAAAAAAATAGTGTAAATGCTGTCAGACACAAAACGATTTAACATGAGCTTACATTGGAAATTGAATCCCCTCCCCCCAAAAAACTTATTTGGGGGAGGGAATATCCAAAAAAAAAAAGTTCTTTCTAGACGTAATAAAGCGAAAACCATTATTAATTGATGTGCAACTATTTACCCTCATTTCAATATTTATTGCTTTTCTTGCAACTAAACAGTTTATTGGAGGTTAAAAAAAGCAATAAAAATTCACATGAGGGTAAATAACACAAAAATCAATGATGTGTAATATTTCATCTAATAAAATTAATTAAAAAAATGGGACTAAATAGTAAATGTTCAAATCTTTGGCCTTCTAGCTCCATTGGCACAACCTGTACACTTGACAAATACATTGCTCACCAATCTCTCTCAGAAAAAAAAAATGGGTAAAACCCATGTTGACTGATTTGGTTAGCAGTCTCTAATTGAAAGTTATCTAGAATATTTCATAATTGGTAAAAAGAATCAATACCTGTCAGTGATTATTCAATAAATTATTTTGATGAGTTTCCTTATCTTTGTTGTTTGGATTATATTTTTATCTTTATTGTTACTTAAGACCACACCAGCCTTCCCTACAATGCTCTAAGTTCTGATATGGATTATTTGAACTAGTATCCCTACCTGTGTTGTTTAGATTATCATTGAGTGGGTGGGTTCTATAGTCCTCTATGTGATGCCTCGAATTCTGAGCTGAAGTATTATCGTTATTCCATGAACAGTTTGAACTAGTATCCCCACCTTCTCTAAAATATGTTTTTATTGGGGTGTTCAATTTACAAGGAAAGTTTATGCTAAATTGGTTCTGCTGTTTGTGTCCATGTTTTGAGGGTTTGTTTTCGTTCATCATGAATTTCTGAATCAAACCATACTGAAAGAACTTTTTCATCTGGGTAACTTGATTTTACCACCACTATTGCATGATTCAAGGGGTAAGAAGCATGGTTGGCGGTGATTCATAATTTCCCTTGGAATACTAGTTTTGATTATAATTGACTGGTTGGGTGTCAATAGTTTTCCATTTGTTGCTTCAGTGAATCCTTCTCATTATTCCTTGAACAATTTCTATCCTCATCTTTGTTGGTTTTTATAACTAGTTTTGGATTAGAGCACTCCCCTGATTTCCTCGCTTCACCACAGAACTTCGGGGAAAGTTTTTCCTGTGAACACATCTTAGCTTCTTCCTGTTTTGTTTTCTGTGAAATTAGTTTCATCTGGTTAGGTCCCAACAGCCCAGAGGGATTATAGAAATAACAAAGATTAGGATACTAGTTCAAAAAATAGATGGGACGATTCAAAGAATTCGTTTAAGACCTCCAGATAACCCGGGGAAGACTCAATAATGATGGGAAAAAAGTATAAAAATTAATAAAAAAGATGATTCATTTGAGCAATTATTTTCTCTTTTGATGTTTTTTCATTTTCATCAACTATATCATCCTCATCATCAGCAGTTTATAAGTCCACTGCTGGACAAAGGCCTTTCCCATCTATCACCATTAAGAGCATAATTGCACTAATCTCTACCATGTCTTATCAGCAAAATTTTCTATCTAGTCTCTCTAACTTATATCTGGTCTTTTCCTACTGTGTATACTGCCCCACGAGCACTGAACCATTAGCCTTTTGCTCCATTTATTTTCCTACCTTGTATATGCCCTGCCATCTTCATTTTAATTAATTCCTAATACTGCTCTTCCCATTGCCCTCTGTGCTTTTCAGAGTTTGTTTGCAAGTGGTTCTGTAAGTTTCCAGGTTGCATGCCCACACATTATAGCTGGTATTATGCATTGATTGTATACTTAACGTTTTAAGCACATTGGCAATTTGCTTTCCAGTATGTCTCTATTTATACCAAATGCTTCCCAGCAATTCTTATTTAATTTCCATGATTTTTTCCTAGCTTTATCATTCGACCTTGGTAAATCTATTCCTTGGCCTGTTCTAAGGCTTCACCGTCAATTCTTCTGGTCTTTTTCAGGACTCTATCATTGAATATTTCTTTGGTCATTTTGTCCATTTTAACATTATTTTACCTCCCTCTATTTTGATCACTTATAATTTGATGTTATCTCTCTCAGTCTCTCAGTCTCAGTCTCAGTCTCTCAGTCTCAGTCTCTCTCTCAGTCTCAGTCTCTCTCTCTCAGTCTCAGTCTCTCTCTCTCAGTCTCAGTCTCTCTCTCTCAGTCTCAGTCTCTCTCTCTCAGTCTCTCTCTCTCAGTCTCTCTCTCTCAGTCTCTCTCTCTCAGTCTCAGTCTCTCTCTCTCAGTCTCTCTCTCAGTCTCAGTCTCTCTCTCTCAGTCTCAGTCTCTCTCTCTCTCTGTCTCTCTCTCTGTCTCTGTCTCTCTCTCTCTGTCTCTCTCTCTCTGTCTCTGTCTCTCTGTCTCTCTCTCTCTCTGTCTCAGTCTCTCTCTCTCTGTCTCAGTCTCTCTCTCTCTGTCTCAGTCTCTCTCTCTCTGTCTCAGTCTCTCTGTCTCAGTCTCTCTGTCTCAGTCTCTCTGTCTCAGTCTCTCTCTCTCAGTCTCTCTCTCTCAGTCTCTCTCTCTCAGTCTCTCTCTCTCTCTCTCTCTCTCTCTCTCTCTCTCTCTATATATATATATATATATATATATATATATATAAAGAAATGGATGTATATAATCAAACAGAATGATTATAAATTGCATTATATTATGTAGAAACATTTATTTGAAATGCCCAAATCTTGTGCTGGTATTCTTTTTAGATAATTTGATCTTTTTCAGATAAGTTCTGGTGTGGATGTGGGCCTCAGTGATTCATTTATGCAAAATTCAGAGATTTATATATCCATAAAACTCTGCCATGTTTGATCAAGGCTGCTGAACAATATGTTCACGAATACCTCCAAATGATTTCATGGTGATCCTTGTGACTTTTCTTCTTTAACTGTTTTTGACATTTGATGTCAGCATACTTTTATACACTTACCAACCCAAAGTGATTGTCTCTGAAAATTTGGTCATAAAAATAACTCTTTGGTCACTCTCAGTTGTCCAGGGAATAACCTTATGTAAATATGTTGAAAGCTGAACAGATCCTCAGGCTTAGCAGCTAGTCTTACGATATCAATGCTGGATGATTGCATAACATTCATGCCACCTGTCCTTCCTTTGAACTCTTCAAGAATATTCAGGTGTTCAGTTCACTGGAATTAACTTTTAGGAACCAACGAACAAAAATGTTCCACATAGGTTTCTACAGTTTTCAAGTTGGTCTGGCTAGCCATGTATGTATATATGTACAGGCTACACCAGCTGGGTAGAGGGGATCCTCGAATGAATCTGAAGTTATCCCCCTCCAATCCACCACCCCTGCCAACTATTAGCGAGAGTAAAGATGGACTTTCAAGAATTAATTAGTTGGGGGATGTCCTTACAAGAGTTGCGTGATTGAAAGTTTTTCCTAAATAAGCAGGGATGGGAAGAAGGCATTTTTGGATCTGAGGAGCTAGAGGGCTGAAAATAGAAGCATATAATACTTGTTATGTCAAGATTAAAATGTCCTTTTGCTTTTTGAAAAATCCCCCCCAAATAAGATTTTCAATGTAAGTTAGTTTCTGAATTGATCCATTAATTTATCTCGACTTGAAATTGTTTTTAAAATTCAAACCTTTTTAGTGATCACTGCCCAACAAAAGGTGAGAGAATAACTTCCACATTGATCATCCCTTCTCAATTTTTTAATTGATCATCTTCAACATGGCATGCTGCCAAAAGATGTTGTTCATCTGAAGTTTTCTATTGAGTGACTGACCAGACTTGTCTTAGTTGATTTTTTTAAGACTTCTTTTATTTTTATTTCATCTTTCATTTATAATCAGGATGTTGTTGGGAGGTGGAGATGGCAGTCACATTATTTTCGACAGTCCTCCTCTCTACTCCTTTATTTTATAATGAACATTTTACTTTGAACCACTTCTGGCCTTGCCTGGCCCATCAAAGGGTCATAGATCTTCTTTATACAAGTAAGGAGACAGGGGTAGTGATTGGGCACACCCTACCATGGCACATTATCGGGGAGAAAGAGATTGATACATGCCTTTCCTAAGCATTTTTTTTACGATTTTCAAAGTGGCGTTGTGTCTTTTTGATTCTCTGACCTTCAATAGTTGATGAATAAATAATCAGTTTTTGGTTTTTCACAGCTTTAAAATGATATCAGATGTCAAATAATGGATAAACTATCAATTGAACGTATCACAATTCTTTCCATTAGAAATGATTGCTTTCATGCAGCATGAAAACCGTGACCTGTACTGGCAGTAAAGAGAAAAATGCTTTTCATAAAAAGATCCACATTGATTAGTATCGTGTATGCTTTTATATAGCATGGACCTTTGATTTTTCCAAGAATCTATGCAAATATCACTCTACATTCAATAGAGTGGTATTCTGCCTCAGAAGCTGCCTACCAGAGCTCAATATGGGATGGTTATGGGGTTTGGATGAGTTGCAGTGTGCAGTAGTCCCCTAAATACCTGTATGTAAACTATTCACCTTACAGTGCAACATATATAGTATATCACAGTGAAGAGCCTTCAGATAAATAAAAGAATCTTCATGTTCATTTTATATATCAGTTTGGTTCTGTGTGAAAAGTTTACTCCCCATAATTTGGTAAGGATTGTTCTTGATATGAGCAGAATACCCTTCATGCCCAACATGGACTGGTGTTTAAGAATATTGTAAAAAGTGGTAGTGCTATTGAAAACCACACCTATCTACAAAATCTCTGGATCTGTTCAGATTGTTTGCTTGCTGCCGTGGTGTGACAACCATATTTGATTAGTGATTAAAAAAAAAATGACAAAAAAATTGAGATGAGAGTAGGTAGTTGTCCGAATTTATACAATTTACTTCATAAAAATCAACTTTGAAAATGATCTTGTTAGGGAAGATTCAGTTGATCCTGAGAGGAAATCAGTGGAGTAAGAAGTTTGGTACTGCTCCCGCCAAGTCCCCCTACCACATCCCGTAGCCTCCTGCCTCTAGAGCCATTTTTGTTTCACACTGAGACATAGATCTTCATTCCTTTGAATGTGCTGACTTCCATCTTTTGAAGAGAATGGTCAGGATTTGCTCTTTCCAGTCTTTATTTTCTTTTTAAACTTATTTACTCTTCCTGATTGAACACTAAATATAAAACCAATCAATATAATCAATCCATTCGTTCTTTTTTGCTATTTATCATTTTTGGTTTCCCTTTAATGTTTTGCTTCCTATCAAGTAGACATGATTTAATATTTCGATCTGTCCCATTTTCAGATTTCTTGAAGTGATCAGCCTATTGTAGACATAAAAAATATTTGTTTATTTATCTACAGACTGTTTCTGTGTGAATTTGAATATAGTATCTATACATCTCTCTCTCTCTCTCTCTCTCTCTTTATTCATAAATTTAAGAAATGATGTATGATCCAATAGAATGCCTTTGAATTGTGTTATATCATATAGAAACTCTTATTTGAAATGATCTCCCGTTACTATGCAATTAATGTATCATTTGGCCAAAACAACATAAATGAAATAAGCAATTAGAGAAAATGGGGCTGCTGCAAGATTTGAACATGTGACTGATAAAGTAGCTACTTCAATATAGCGTTACTCTTACCACTGGGATAAACAGTCACCAGTAATGTGGAGGCCCAAATAACTGTTTCAACTCAAAATTTTCATTATTGCTTACTCGCGGTCTATATCTGCTCTATTTGTTTCTTCCAATGTGAAGACAATATCATCAAGAAATGAATAAATATGATCCGACAGAATGATTATAAATTGCGTTACGTTACATTGGAACTCTTATTTGAAATGATCTGCCGTTATTACACAGTGAATGTATCTTTTTTACGCAACAATTTTTCTTTTCAAATGTAATCTCCTTATTACACCTATATATAATACCTGTGTCTGTGTGTGCAAATATATACCCCCACATGTACATGCACAAAGGTGCATGATTGTGTACCCACATGCATACCTATGATGCTGGAATATATGAGTAGGATTTTTGAAAGATCTGTCAAAGTCCTCAAAAATTGTTTTTAAGGATCCAAGATTGAACGACCATTTCTATAATTCTTTGAGCCAAAATAGTTTTATTTTAAGTTGTCTGAGGTTCTTCAGAGAAGTGTTTTTTCTTTCTTTGCAAAGACTGAATGTTAAATTGAAAGGAGAGAGAAGACAAGGATGAAAATAGTATATCCAAGAGTTGCTTAGATCAATGATCTTATTCTTTCTGTTGTTAGAACAATGTTTCAAATAATCGTTCGGCCTTCCTCTTGCTTGAAAAATTACAGGTACACAACTGATTTCCTATCACCCTTGGTTCCAGTACAGTGCCAGATTATCTACGCTCTTGTGACCAAAAATAGTCCAAACTCAAAATGTCAAAAAACTATAAATAAGCCAAGCCGAAAATGGCAAAATAAAAAGATGTTATTGTTAGGACTATTAAAAGCTCAACTTTTGGCCATTTTGAGCTATTTCACTGCATTGACAGAGGTCACATAGTAATAATTCAGTAATTCACCTTCGACCCACTATAACAGGAATGTCAATAATGTTGGAGCCTCAGATGTAGAAGTGAACTGATACCATTAGCTCTGCTACTGTAAATACTCTTTTTTTTTTCTTTTTTTTTTTTTTTCCCCAGGAACAGCACCAATGTTGTTTTGTTTTTTCAGGATTTGTTTTTTTGTTTGTTCTTTTTTTTGTGTTTTTTCAAGGTCTGCATGGGTCCAAGAAGCCTGTTAGTTATTGAAGAAGTAGAGTGTGTGGGAAATATTTTTACTTTTCAGACAATCATTGACTTTGTTTGTCTCAATATAATATAACAAACGTCAAATAACAAAAAAGTGTGTTATCAATAAGAAATAATTCATTCGGAGTATTCATTTTTCTATAACAAAAAATCAATACATAATGAAAAATATTTGATTGAATAATAATGAACTCGCAAGTCCATCCATTATCATTTAATCCAATATTTTCATTTATTCATGCATCAATTTGTACACGTTTTAATCCCTTCATAAAACTGCTCTCAGATGATGTTACTTACGGCTAGAATATTATGGTGATTGCTTTTTTCATCTCATATTTTCATTATTGAACCCTTTTTCATCCAAAATTCAGCTTAGAGGGAAAGCTGGACTACAATATTTGTTCCCCCTTTTTCTTAATTAGATTTCAATTTCATTTCTAATTTTGCCTATAGAAATATCATAAATTTATTCCAGAAAATTTCCATTTAGATTTTGGAATCATAATTCATGATTAGGAAGTCATGTTTTGAGTGCATTTAACGAACAATCTTGAAAATAATTGGTGTAGTGCTAATTGAACGTCACCCACTAAAAACTAAAAGTGATCTTTTTTTTTCTCTCTGAACTGACACTTTCCAAAAGATACCAAAGGTCTTACTGATTGAAAGTACAAACATTCTCCCCACCCAAATTTTTTAATGAAGGATTTAGTCTTTTTCTAGTTATCCAAATCTTATTAGAAACTCTCAACCAAAACTGCCAACATAGGTTTCTTCAAACTCAAGTTGGTCTGGCTGATTATGTATGTATGTATGTATAATGTGTACATTCTGCACTGATAGCGGCAAGGCTGAAAATTTAAATATTCACTCCTCATTATGACTTGAAAAAATGTCTTTTGTTATTTTAAATTCCTCCTCAAGTAGGTTTTTAGAGGGGGTTCAATTTGCAATGTAAGCTTATGCTAAATTGTACCTTTAGTTTATGTCCAGCAGCATTCATGCTTGTTTTGTTTTTTTAAATTTAAACTATTTCAGTGATCACTGCCCTACAAAAGAAGTAACTTATTCATTGATATCTTTTTTTCCAATTTTTCGATTGACCACCCCCAACACAACATGCTACCTGAAGATGTTGGTCATGTGAAAGTTTCCATTGAGTGACTTTCTAGACCTGACCTGTTTTTTCTCTCTCTCTCTCTCCAGTTTTCAATGTAGTTATTCCTATTAATTGCTAATATGGTTCCTTTCTTCCTTTTTCCAGAAATAGATGTCCCCATTAATTCTGATGAAAATTAAGAACTGCAGAGGCTTAGATAAGAGTAGGGGGATTCTTGATGAAGCCCCTAAAATCTTTATGAATAGTAGTAGTTCACAGCTAACATTATAAGATAACAAATCTCACTAAATGTTGGAGGGGGCCTCCCAAGGAGCCAAGAACCCTATCCCCTTTGCCCTGCCCCTCAAATCTCTAGCTGTGTCACTGCTTTTGAAAAGACCCCAGGCTTTTGCAAAATCTGCCTATGGACCCCCCGTACTACTTTCGTGGACCCCTCACCAAGAAGCCAAGTCCCTTGCCAGGTCTTCAAATCTCGTGCAATGAAAAACAATTCAGTACACTACTCACCAAAGTAATTGAAAATACTACTGTAACGAAGTTTGCTTTTTTGTTCTGTATTAATGGCAGAGAATAAGCCCCACTTTAGCATTACAATTACATTGTAAATAGAATCCTCAGCATAACATTATAAAATCAGACTTTTTCAAACTGACAAATTTCCTAAGAAAATGTAGGTCTTTTTTTCTTTTTTTCTTTGAGTAAAACTGTTTAAAAGAAATAAAAAAACACCAAAGGCTAAAAATTGAACAAGGTCAGAAGAAAATGTTTGAGGCCAAATGTTTTTCAAAAAGGCTAAATTTATCCATTAAATAGTCAAAATGGCAACCCAGCTCAGTGTTTTTTTTTAACCATTGCCAAATATATCTTTTTGACTTATCAAGTTTTCATTGAATTGAATGATATACAAATGATACATCTCAATCTCAAATAGAAATGGTCACATGTTTCTCTTGAAACTTCTTATTTTTCCCCTTTTTAAAGCAGTTGAGTCTTGATGTTGAAAAAGTAAAATTTGAAATATTTTCTTCTTTTCTAAGTATATAATCTATTTTAAATGAATTGAGTTTCATTTTTTTATAATTATGTCCTAGATAGAAAAAATGCTATATTTTTCAGCATAATTAAATCAAATATAAAAATAATTGAAAAAAAGATTTTATGAGTATTTTGTAAAAAAATAATCTTCTTGAAATGTCTTAGAATTCAACTAAGCTCTATAGTCAGAGTTCCAGTTAGTTCCATGAATGAACTTAATTGAAAAAGCATTGAAAAGTATGCTACACTTTTGAAAAGCATTTTTGCAGATATATTTTCCCGGAATGATATATATATATAAAATTCCTGGTGTTTATGCTGTTTTTAGCATTTTATTTTGGATATTAAATGGACTAAGCAGAAGATGTTTTTTTTTTTAATTTTGGGTTTGTAGACATACTTTAATTAAAAATTTTGTTTCTAACGACCAAATTTTCATTAAAAAATATAGATTCTTTGATTTTATAAAAAACAGAAAAATTATGAATTTCATTAAAATCTTTTTATAGCCATTTATGCTTTATTTTAAAACTTTGTGTCCTGGTGGAAGTTCTATATTGTCACAGGAGCAGGGAAAAGTTAGACAGGGTTATAAATAATTCTCCGTTCTCCTTCTGACTAATATCACTTTTTGTCTGGTGTGAGGTAGATAGCAAGGTTGAGGACAGCTGCTGCTCAGATTAAATCCCCCAAATGTCGCCCGTCTGTTGCACATGTCCTGTTACAGACTGTAAAATACAGTTTTGTTTTGTTTCTTCGTCTCCAGATTTGAAAAGTTATTTTTCATCTGTGGCTATACACAAATTTGTTTAGATATATTTAAAAACAAAGAAGGTTTGATATCTGCAAGACATTTTGCCATAGAGAAGTGGTTATCAAGCTCATCTTGTAGATTGCCTCTGTAGTGAGTTTAATTCTTCACAGGGGTGCCTCACACTAGTCTCTTTGTGCCAAGAAGAAAAATTGGTAAATCTTTAAGAGCATCTTGCTAAGGATGGTTAACAAGCTTGTCTGGGCAGTATGTAGTAACAATTTCGATAAAATCTTTCATGTCCATTGTCAACCTTGACCAGACAGTCGTAAATTGGTGAATGGAGGTTTGTCATCTAATGTAAACGTTTTTTTATGAATCAGAAACCTTCTACCACAACTGTCAACAAGGATGTGTTTTTGTTCAAGTTTTCGAATTGGTCTGGCTATGTATGTATCATACATAAAGGCCATAATGATGGAGCTAGAGGGCTAAAGTTTTAAACATTAACTCCTTTTGTTGAGAAATAATTGTTTTTGGGAGTTTTTTTGGTTTTTTTGGTGAGTATAAAATCATCCTCCTAAACCATTTTTTATTAGGGACCCATGTTCTACAGGAGAAGTGATAGAATTTTTGGATGGATCCATGCCTTTGTTCCTAGTCGGGGAATGTTTTCATTATTTTCAGGAAAAGAGGTAAAAATGAACTAATTGGGGGAAATCCAAGTTTTAAAGGTAGTAAATTGAAATTTGAAATTTTGTTCTGTTATTTGGTCAATGATATTTCATTGTCATTAATTTTTCACTCAGTGTACGGTGTTGGCAGGGGAATACTGTTTAGTGTCCAATGCAGCTGCTGACCTCCCTTTTCCTAGGGCTGATTCAGCGATTTGTTCTACTGCCTTATGGGCAGGGTTTTGATGTGTTGTGTAAATCTTTTATTGTACAAACAAGTAATACTCAAGTGACTCTCCAATTAGACATTTTTGCTCAGTCCAGATGAGGCTATTCAGATTATAGTCCATGATGAAGACAAGGTTTGGATGGACACAAGGTGATTGGAAAATGTTTTCAAGAATTGAAAACATCTACTTTTCATATTCGTAGGCATTTAACTAGCAAGGTTATCCTGCGTGGCCCACATTCAATCACTATTGATCCCCTGGTATAAAGTGAGTGATGCCCTTATGCTGGCTACAGCTTTGGCTTTAGTCATCCCTGCCCGAGCTCTGCATAACACAAGTTTCTCTGTCTTGGCAAGACTTTGAAGTTCTTAGAGGTTTGCAGTATGTGAAATAGACTAGGGTCTTATTCCCGTAAAAATGGCAGAAAATAAGTGCCCAACTTAGCATCATAGTTGCTTGGTGAAATTTTTTAAAAACTGCATTACACCAAAAACTTGAATCTTGACCAAAGTACGTACTACACCAATCTATATAAATATGTATCCCCTAGCAAAGAACCTATTAAAAATGATGGGAATATTTATGTATGAGTCAATTATAAGAATATATATCATAGTATAAATTCATTTATTTGCAAACAAAATATGGATTGTATTTTCCTTTAATTTGAATTAGAACAAAAAACTTTTATAAAATTGAAGAGAGAAAATCGGCGAATATAGATCAAGTTGTCCCAAGAAATAGATTTGTGCTTTATATTAAAAAATTTTATAAATTTCGATAGAAAGTGTCCACTGAGGAGCTTGCATAGTGGCAGTTTGGGGATGGGGAATATAGTCTACAAACAGTGAGGTATTGGGTGGAGAATATCAGAAGGAAGTTGTGTTGTTCGTCTGTCTTTCTTTCCTCTTTCTTTTAGATTTTTGAGAAAATGCATCATGAATTTATAAAAAATCATTCTCCCCTTTTTTGGTGACTATACTGACAAACCTACTAATTTTATTCAGGCTTTTATATAATAAAATAGAGGGTTATATTTCTGCTTTAGCTCCAATTAAATTCTATATCTATTCTGTGGCAACACAGTGAATGAAATAAGAGGCTATGGTGGTTCCATAATCAAAAGACGTTGGTACTGTTCAATGTAAATTTCTGTGTTTATCAGTAACTAAAAGGTTAATTTTACATTTCAGGTCTGATTATGCTGCCATTTGAGGATTACAACGACTCACTGTAGTGAATGAAATAAGAAGCTATGGAGGTTCCATCACTCAGTAAAGGTAGGTACTGCTCTGATCTCTACTCTAGTATAAAGGTTTCAAAACGGGGTCCGCTAACCCCTTGGTGTCCGTTGGATAATTCTCGGGGGTCCGCAGCAATAATCCCTCTGAAAATGACATTGTGAATCTTTTTGTATCATTCATCGCAGAGCTATCAAAAAATATGATTATTGTACACAGAACTCTACCATACATTAGAATATGAAAATGTAATCCATTTTAAATGATCATGATTTTTTAAGGTCCAAAATTAAACTTAATTGTAGTTCATTAATCAATCTAGAAACTAAATGCTGAAAAATATGGGTCCATCAGAACAGGGGCTCACAAGTTTTCAAAGTTTCAAAACCATTGCTCTGGTGTAGGGTACTAGTCAAGATGTCGATATATTCAGTCGATCCTGTTGTCCACTGAGAATATGTTCCAAAAACCCCAGCTGAGGTCTGAAACTGCTGATAGTATCAAATCAAGGGCATACGATACGTGTTTTATTCATATACATACATATATACATACATACATACATACATACGTATGATCGTTGAATTTCTAAACACAGTTAAAGATCAACAACCATAACTGCTAATAAAAAGAACAATCATAACAATATATACTGTAATAAAAGTTATGTGACAGATAGAAGATGCATTCTTTCTATAGATATCAGCAAAGATTTTTTTTTCTTCTCAGTAAGTCAAGATTTATCACTTTTTCACTTGAAGGAAGCACTTTACATCTTCTCTTTGGCATATCCGAGTTACCAACAGCATTACTCTTGTGCTTTGGGACCATTATTAAGTATGAATTTTTCATTTCTAGGGTTGACTGCAGGTAACAGAAACCACAGAAAGAAAAATTATGATTTTACTGCAACCAATATCACTAGTATATGAAATATTACTGCAATTGATATAAGTATTATAAGTAAAAAAAATTACCAAACTATGGTGCCAAGTGATCAGGGCTGGAGAATTCCTGGGGGTAAATTTCTAATGCTTCTTTTGGAGATCCCAAGTGTGACTGGTAGGTCAGTGAATAAATAGTCTTTCATTTCACTTGTTCATATTGGTATCTTTTTTTTTTTTTCAACAGATTTTAAAATTTTGTTTGCTATCTCTATGATCATGTTTGTCATACTTCTTACATACATATATGTATATACATTGTCTAAAAAGCTTTACAGCTTTGAAAATTGAACATTAGATAACTTTTTCATAAGATTTTTTGTATCACTTCAGTAACCTATTTCCAAATACCTGTCAATGCAATTTATGTGATTTTCTTCAGTGTTTTTCTCTGTTTCGCATATACTTTGTGATAATGACAATGTGGAATTTGTCTCTCGGGGGGATCATCAGTTGTTTAACATGTAACCGTTTTGGGGATTTGAAACAAAAAACATATTAACATGGCACCCCAGCAGTGTTGATCAAACACCACCTCCCTTTCAACAATGATTTTAATTTATAGCTTATGTCATACATCTAATATGTTATCTTATATATGGTACACACACACACACACACACACACATATATATATGTATATATATATATATATACATATATATATGTATATATATATATATAAATATAAAAAAGTTATTTCATGTAGGATATATATATATATATATATATATATATATATATATATATGTATATGTCCATTCCTTAATATATACAGACATACATATATAAATATATATATATGCCGATTCCTTAATACATACATGTATATACATATATATATATATATATACATTTGTCAATACATCTATAAAATGTTCATTTCTTAATGCATACATATATATATATATATGTATACATATATATATATGTGCATTTCTTAACATATATATATATAATGTGCATTTCTTAACATATATATATATATATATATATAATGTGCATTTCTTAACATATATATATATATATATATTTGTATATAATGTGCATTTCTTAACATATATATATATAATTTGCATTTCTTAACATATATATATATATATATATATATATATATATATATATATATATATATATAATGTGCATTACTTAACATATATATATATATATATATATATATGTAAAATTGAGGTATGTAATTCTACTGGTATATATGTCTATGAATATATGTATTTAAATACCTCTAAATTGTGTTGGATACACCTGTTCTCCTACGATCACCCAAGTTAAAAAATATGTAGCCTGGTCATTACCTCAATGGTTGACCCTGTGAGAATACCAGTCGTGGTATGAAGCAAAATTGTTCTGTGGCCATCTATACTTTTGGTGTGCTTCCAAATACTAGAACTCCTGTGCAGCTGGTCCCTTCTGCAAGCACATGCTGCCCTGCGTCAAATGACGGCGTGTTTTCTCTTGAGGTCTCAAGTGGCTGCGATCATGATGATGATGATGATGATGTTCATATTCATACATACACAAGCTCACAAATGTATGCAAAAATAGACATCTTTTGCATTTATGATTGATCAGTATCTTGTGTGTGTGTGTGTATCTGTGTGAACATATAAAGAACTGTTAACCAAAACTGTTGAAAACGACTGTCAACTTATGTTTCGTCAGTTTTTAAATTGGTTTGGTTGATTATGTGGGTATCAGTCACGCATACAGGGAGCACCAGTGGAGCTAGAGGGTTGAAATTCAAACATTCACTCCCTATTACTACGAGAAAAAAAATTATATTTTTTTGGTTGGTTTTCTTTAATTCTCTTCCAAAATTGATTTTCAATTGAGGGTTGAATTTACAATGTAGATTTATGCTAATTTTGTGTTCATGCTTTTTTTTAATGAATCCTCACTTTTTAATGATCTAACAAGTTGACAGAAGTAAACCATTCATTTATCACTCCTTTTCCCAATCTTCGAATTGATCACCCCCAAGATGGCATGCTGCCAATAGATCTTGGTCACTTGTCGGTTCATATTGAGTGACTAACATGGCCTATATATATATGTATTTTTATTCATATATGTATGTGCGTGCATATGTATACATATGTGTGTCTATGTGTATGTAAGTGTGTGTCTTTGGGTATATATATGTGTATATATAAAGTGTGTGTGTAGACATAAAGTATGTTTATACACGTCTAAATATAAATCCCCAACGTACACCACACGTAAACACTCTGACTGATGTGAAAAACTGCTGTCGTTTTACTTCTTGTTCACCTGTCACCCACCTGTGCAGAACTCGTTGCGTGAAATCTGATATCTGTACACTGCACCTCCTCATCGTGAGAGAAAGAAAATGAATGTTTCACCATTGCTTCTATCAGTTCTTTTTGAGCTTCCCATCGAGTCTTGTCGCCGTCCGATTTCTGATAATTTCTATCACTGAGCAGCGAGACTGAATTCTCTTCCATTCTCCTCCCCCCTTTCTTTCCTCTTTCCCTCGAGAAAACTGGTTCGACCTTGATACCTGTAGAAATTTCTCTTTGGTCGGGTTTTTCTCCTTCTGCCATTGCGATACTTTTCTTCTTATTTATTACTTCCACTCATCGTCCTTTGCTATTTTCATCTTTGTAATTATCTCTTTGTCTCTTCTTCTCAGGATTGCTTCCCCAACCCTCCCGCCCCCTCACATCTAACTTCTCACTTATTCACTCATCCACCTACTTACCTACTTTTGATGGGTTTCAATGAAGCAGAACAAGCTTCTTAGTCAGTTTCTCACACACACACACATGTAGAGTAAAGTCACTTTACGGCACTTGTTCAGAAGTCACTACCTAATGACGTGTTCATCATAACGGCATGTTTGTTTTCATATTCTCACAAGCAGTGATGGACATGGGTTTTTTGAATTAGGTTAACAGTAAGACTGTGTCTAAGATTTATGCTCAGGGATCACAGAGAGGCCCTGAAGTGAATTCATGCTGCTGTTGATTCCAGATTTTAGATATGGCTAACTCCTTGGTTGTTCTGAAGAATGGAAAAAACCTGGGAATTGAGAAGTAGGTATAGGCCATACCCACATATATCTCCATTGCCACCCTGCTTGCAAGATTGTTGGAAATTAGTTTGCAGCAGCTGAAGATTTCATTGTATTATGTTAGGTACTAAAATTAGAAAACCCTTAAAATAATGCCTATAGAAACTCCAAAATCAGAAGAAATTCAGAAAGAAAGTTTTATCAATCAAGGATAAGTTTATATACACATTATGCGGAAAAGATAATATAGCTTGAAGGGAAAAATTTTGACTTTTTTTTACAAAATATGAATAAATATTTTGTTTTAATTTGATCAAAAATTTATGGAATCGATCTCTGATGGACCATTGGAAAAATATTCACTCATTTTATAACTGTTCTACTAATGGTTTTGAGCACTTTTTTTTTCAACCAAGATCTACTTGATATATGTAAGCAAGCTTGTTGTATCTTTAATATTGTTCTTATATATATGTATATATATATAAATAGTAGATTGTGGATTCGCTACACAAACAATGTTTCTGCCCTCTCTGGGCCTCATCAGGCAAATCTGTTTGTGTAGTGAATCTACATCCTATTATATATTTCCAGCTCTACTCTCAAACAACTTGACTTTGAAGTATAAAGTCGAATGCATTGAGCAATCTATGAAATAAATACATCACATGTCAAACATTGCTTTATATTATGCTGTAGTGCTTACCTGATCTCTACCATATATATATATATATATATTTATATGAATAATAGGATATGGATTCACTACACTAACTAGTTTATGTTTCTGCCCTCTCTGGGCCTCATCAGGCAAATCTGTTTGTGTAGCAAATCCACATCCTATTGTATATTTTCAGCTCTACTCTAAAACAACCTGACTTTCGAAGTATAAAGTCAAATGTATTGTGGACTCTATGAAATAAATCCATCAGATATCAGACATTGCTTAATATTATCATATTATGCTATACTGCTAACCTGATCAGTACTATATGTTTTATGTATGTATATATATATATATATATATATATATATATATATATATATACATTTATATGTACCTATATGTACAAGGTGTGGCTATTAAATAACAGGACTGGGCAAGTCAAAACATTAAATGGTATAAATTGACCAATGGGCAAGCAAAAACAACCCCTGAAAGTTTCTATCCGCTCATCAACAAATTGCTGTTATGTGTCACTTGAAGAAGAAGTTTTTTTTCGGTATGTCATAAGAGAAAGTCAGTTCAAAACTTGAGCAACCTATCAATATAAAAGCCCTTGTATGTCAAGATTCATTGTTTTATCAAAGGAAACCATTTCTAAGACCATTCTATTGAATGCCAGGAATATCTTCAAACCTTTCTTGGAACCGTCAACAACAATATAGTCAACATTAACATAGGTTTATTCAGTTTTTGAATTGTTCTGGCTGGCTGACTATGTATCAGGTGTACAGGCTGTCTCATTAAAGCTAGAGGGTGGAAAATTTGCACATGACTTCTGATTGTGCCCAAGAAAAATATTTCATTCTTTTTATTTGTTGAGAATCCCCAGAATTGGTTTGGGGGGGGGGATCTATTTAGAATGTAAGTTTATGCTCAATTGGTCCTGTAGTCCATCAAAGTTTATGCTTGCTTTTTGAAAATTTTGACTTTTTCATTGGTCACCATAACGAAAGGTGAAAGAGGTAACTTATTCATTGATCACCGTTTTCCAATTCTTTAACCCAACATAGTATGTTCCCAAAAGAAGGTGGTTATATAATGGTCTCTGATTTCTTTTCTTCTTTTTTTTAATTCTCCTTTCTTATTTTTCAAATTCTTTTATGAAATCTATACGAACAGAGGAGACCTCCGTTTGTGAGATGCAGCGTACATGCCACTATCTCTATCATTGATCAATTTTTGGCATGAAGACTCACAAGGCACCCAGATTTGACATAGCGTTCTGTGCTCTTTGATGACCTTTGGTGACCTCCAAAGTCAAAAATGGAGCAAGATATTAAGTTTGCTATGAAGTACAAAAATATTTTTGTCCTTACCAAATAATGGAAGGGAAATTATGGTCAAATTTGACCTGCAAGGTCACAGGAAGTCATTGTTGATAGTAAGTTTGTGGCCTTTAAGGTCTGCATTGCAGCCACACAATTACATTATTTGAGATGAATTGGTATGTCGAGTTGAATTGGGCAGAGAAAGATGATAGGATGAGTGGTGCTTATTTACAAGATCATTGGTAGTCATCAGAGTTGAATTTGGAATAAAATAGCTTTTTTTTTAGTCAACAGATACAACTTGAAAGGCTAAAAATTTGACTATTCACTCCTTATTATGGCTAAAAAAGACTTCTTTCTTTCTTTTTTTTTTCTTTCCAAAATCCCTCTTCCGAAATCCTTTTTATTGCCATGTAAATTTATGCTGAATCAATCCCTTAGTTTGTGTCTGCTCATTTTCAAAAACTTATGACTTTTTTGTAATCAATGCCCCACAAAAGACGAGAGAAGAAACTTATCCATTGATTGTTTCATTCTCAAATTTTTCTAATTAATTCTCCTTAACAAAGCATGGTGCCAAAACGCTTTGCATGACAGTTTCTATTAAATGATTAACCAGACCTGTCCCGTTGTATTTAATTAAATTGATGTTCCACTTTTGTAAGGAAATAAGATATGTTTTTTAATAAGATAAATTTTCTACTATGACTTTCTTTCCATACCGTACGATATCAGTGGTGATCTTTCTAACATAACATTTTGTCTTCATCACTCATAATTATGTCAGTAAGAAATGACCTCCCACCCCTAATAGGTTTTTAGCATTGGGTTCAATTTACAATGTAAGTTTCTCCTAAACTGAACTCTTAGTTTGTGTGTCTATTTAAAATTCAGACTTTTTCATAGTGATCACTGCCACTCCCCTAAATGAAAGAAGTACTTTATTCATTGATCGCCCCTCCCCTTTTCCAATTTCTTAATTGATTATCCCAAATAGGGCATGCTGCCCGAAGACATTGACTATGTGATGGTTTCTATTGAGTAACTAACTAGACCTGTATTGAATTTATTCACTTCCCCATAAAGGCAAATAAATTTAGCACAAGGTTGGTATAAAATGAGGGCCCACATCTGTACAAGTGAGCTGTGATAGGAATTGCTCAGTCCCCATGATTAGTGAAAGTGTTTGGGCCTGACATCCCCCCCTCATGCCATGAAAAGATGCTGCCCTTGGGCAACTGATCCCCCAAGACTGTTGAACAACCATAGCCATCAAAGGTATGCATGTGTTTGTTTGTATTCCGGCACCCCTGGCCAAACTGTTTTGCCTACAGACTTGAAAATTGGCATCAGTACTCCATTTGACATTTTAGGGCCTCATTTTGACAGGTTTATAAATAACATCTGGATCCTCCAGAATGCAGATATTTCTTGATGGTTGTATAATTCTTTTTGAAAACGCCAGTGATGTCATAAATAGAATTCATTCTTCGATGGAATTTTTTTACATGACTTCAAATATCACTATTCTTCACTTCTATGAAGCCACAGGGAAGATCCTCGGCCAGGTGTATTCTGTGCCGATAAACAGCAAACTCATTGCCGTAAAATGGTCGACAGAATTCCTCCACAATGAAGCACCTATTGTCACTGGTATTTTATCTGAGAAAATAACTTCAGCTTCTCATCTCAGATGCTTGCTTCTTCTTTCTTCTGCCAATCTGGAATTCAGTTCATTAGCGGTGGGTACCTCTCCTTCATGGAATTCTGTTCAACACTAAAACTAACTGAAAATGATACAGAGAAGAAATTATCTAGATTTTTCTCTATCTGAAACGGAACAGGTGAATGTTTATTTCCGTTTTTTTTTGTTTTTTTTTTTCTCTCTGTTCTGTAATCGAAACAGCCATACTTCTTTTTTTGTTGTTTGAAATATCAGGAAGTCTTGCATGAAGGTAAGATTTTAAAAGACAAGCTTTTCTGTGTGTTCATGTAAATCATTTTGAGTTTTTACAAATTAATATCTATCAATTAGAATCTCTCTCTGTCATATATATATGTATATATATATATATAAAAACAGGTTGGTAAATTTCGCAATAAGGGTTGAATACATTTAAGAAAAGTGTGAAAAAAAGAAAGCCAAACTTTTTCGTGATGGTTTTTTGGTAGAGTGTTTTTAATCAGCCTTAACCGGTTTCATACATATCTTCAGAACGTTCATATGATTCTGTTTCTGGCCATCTTTTTCCACTCCTATGTATATATATATATATATATATATATATATATATATATATATACACATATGTATAAGTACATTAAATAAATTTATGAAAATATGATGTTTTCCCAAAACAAATCGGTCTCATACTTTAATGTACCTCTCAATTGGGTAAAAAAAAACCCAACTCTTTGTTCCATTTTCATTTATTTAATCATATAACTCTATTTTATCAGTTAATAATGTTGAACACTATATTTTCAACAACAACCACAAAGTTTTCCTAAATTGAAAAAAAAATACTTGTGCGGGTGATTCAATAATTATCCACACTTGGTTGACCATACCGAGGTCTACTCGCATATATAGGATTGTGGTGTTGTCACTATGGTAAATATTTCTCATTGATTGGTCAAGTTCTCTTTGAGCTACCATAAAGCAAATACGGCCTCTCTACCCTCAGTTCGGGAAATGTGTTTATCAGTGGATTGTGAAGTTCAAAAATGTGCAGACATGGGAAAGAAACTATCACTATCCCAAAGAGAATTCAGGTCTCATCCTTTCACTGAAATAATCATGCTTACAGTTTTGTGGGCCAACAAAGGTCAGTGCTGGAATGTTAGCTGATGTTGAGCTCTACTGTAAACGGGAGTAGGGGCATCCATTGAATCTCAGAGACAGTAGGACGAAAAATGAATTGAATAGAATAAAAACAGTCAAAATAAGAACATTGCCAGCTGTGAAGTCAGATTTTTCATGAATATCTGTCAGTTTACTCTCTGTTGAGGTGAAACTAAGAGGAACATTTGGTCAAAGAAATTCTCACGACTTTTTATTTCCCTACCAACCAGCCAAGTGGGCTACAGATTCTTCTCTCTTTGAGTGTCTATTTGTATATATATATGTATATAGATATAATATATATATATATATATATATATATATATATATATATATATATATATATATATAAATAGATCTAGATATATATATGTCTGCTGGGTGCTCCTGGTCACATTTTTAGAGATGCAACCTTGGAAATTTACACGAGTATACCACTAAGCACCATCTGAAAATGTTTGATTTTTTTTTTTTTTCAAAAAAGTACTTTTTCCAGTCCCTATGGTCTTGTTGGATCAACAATGGCTGAATCTTGTGATGGTATTTTTTCATATTTCAAGTAACGGATCTAATTTTTTTAAATAATCAGTTCTGGTACGCACATGGACTTCAGTGATTTGCTCAAGCAATAGTTATTTTTCTCTTTGTAATATGATTATGAATATGAATGAAAAATATAATATTATACTTTGAAGGGTGCCAAAATTCAGCTCACCCTGGGTGCCAGGAACCCTGGGACTGGCATTGCATTTCACCCAACAAATTTCATTTGACATTGATCGGAAATGAGTCTTTAGATGCAGATAAAACCATTTCAGTTATGGATTTATGCTATTATTCACTGTGACCCACAACAGATCGGTTTAATCACTGTTGCTGGGTTCTGGTTATTCATGAGTTCTGACACCTAGCTGTATTCATCTGGACTAACTATTCATTGTAAAACTTGAAATTTTGCACACACTCCTCGATGAGTAGGAGAAATATTTGGGGGGGTCAATATGCAATCTAAGTTTATGCTAAATTGATCATTAGTTTGTGCCCAAGGTTTTTTTAGATTAAGACTACTTTTACTGATCATAAAACAACACACTTTTTTCCAACTTTTTAATTGATCACCCCCATTACAGCATATGTGGGTGGTGGTGGTGATTCAAATTTCCCTTGGAATGTTATTATTATTTATAAACTCAGCCTCCTTGGAAAAAGATCCGGATTGTTTGTGGAATTTCCTGCCGCCAGTAGACAACAGAATCTGCCAATGAGAGACATGCTGATGTAGTTTTCCCGGCAGCACTGTACAACCAGAGATTCCTCAAGTTGCCAAATCTCCTCCTGCAGCTGCAGTCACTGAATTCACCTCATATAGACCTCATCAGCCATCAGCAGGCCTACAACAGGCATGAAACATCCTCCTAAATCTTTCTCCACTGAGCCGTCTCAGCTAATATATATATATATATATATATATATATATATATATATATATATAAAAATATTTAAATCAAATTTATCATACTAACTTGTTTCACCTCATGGCTTTGTCAAAGTAGTAATTTTGAATGAAACAATATTGAAAAGTTTGTTTTTTGAGTAAACTATGTCTAGAATGGTGAAAGATGTTAGTATAATGAATTTGATTTGAATACTATTTTCCGTATTGTCAACTTGATAACATTGTCATATATCATATTCAGTAACTCATCATATATATGTGTGTGTGTGTGTGTGTATGAAATTTCCCCAAGGAAATCAGAAGGCTTTTATCAGAGGAATGGAAGAATAACCAAAATAGATATTTTTGTTCACAGACTTCATTCATGTCTATACATCTCTGCAGACAGTGTTTCAAACCTTTGATTTTGTTTTGACAAAAGTTGAAAACATTCAATTGGGGACTTTTCCATATACCCAGATTGTGTGTGTGTGTATATATATATATATATATATATATAATGTCTGGTTTGCACATGTGCATGTTTAAATATGCAAAATTGTAAATAAATATGTATGTTTATGCCTGTGTATGCACACATGCATAATCTATCATATTTAGGTTTTTATATATCTATATATATATATATATATATATATATATATATGCACACACATGTATGTGATAATTAGATGTTTTCGCAATGGACTTATTTCTTGTTGGATGCAGATTTTACTCAGTAGTGAAACAAGTGAATAGAGAAATGAGTGTTGTGTAGGCATCAAACCTGCATCCACTTTGGAAGTAGCCTTATGTGCAGGCTCTGCTCTTACCACTGAGCTAACAACACTCCCATGGTGAGGCAGGGGTCCAAGTACACTTATATTTATTTACGATGGTGTACTTCTTACAAATACTTCAGCAGCTTTGCCTTGCAGTCCCTGTGAAGTAAACTACAGTGACTACAATTTTTAATCCCATGAAGTGAAATACGATATTAAGCAATCGCAATAAAAATTCAATTCTACGTGTTACCAATACCTCGTATTTTTTTTCTACATTCTTATGTGATAAAAGATTTATACTTTTTTTTGTAAATGGAAAATTTTAAAAGCAAAAAAAAGATCAAACATTAAAAATCCAATGGTTGCTAAAGCCTTTTTTATTTCTTAAATATGTGAGAATACGTTTTTTTCATTGAGCAAACTCTTTTTCTATCGCTATCATAATCACCCCATAATTCTTTTCGTGCCTTAAATAAATGTTGTCCTATTGTCGTTTGTTATGAATGGGATCTTCAGGATTCCCAAAATGTAGTTCAAGTATCCTAATTTTATGTCTTGTTTTAAGTTTCAACTCAACATCAAACATTTCTTTCAGTCACTTTTGCTTTTTTTTAGTTTCAAATGTCCATCTATTCAGTGAGGTGTTCAGCTTTTATGATATAACAATGAATATCTCATTTTATTACAACCCTCTAATCGTTTTGATTAGCTGTGTTACTTTTAATCTATTTCACATGGACCAATCCGTTATAACTTTTAGGTCATGACAGGAATCGGAAAAACCATACAACTTTGTCATTGAAAATACTGATTTGCATGTGTGGCTTTAATGTGGCCAGATTCTTATAATTACCCCCCTTCTTTTGGTAACTTGATATTTTTTAATCTTGACTCTTCCTCATTAACAGTAAAGGTTTCCATTATCATTATTATTATTATGATTAAACCACCACCAAAACCGTCAAAATAGATCTCATACAGTCTCTAAGTTAGTCTGGCTCCGCCAATAGCACAAGTGAGCCAGAGATTTCAACTTTTCCTCCTAATTATGTCCAAAGAAAAATGTTATTTTTACTTTTTTCTATATCTGATGATGGAGGACCACTCAAATGGAAAATATCAATTATACCTTAAAAAAACAACAATTCTAACATATATTCCTATGCTTATGAATGCTGATGACATGATTTTTTGTTCAATTCTGCAGTGTTTTTCTCACATCACTATCATAATATATCATGTAATATTATATTATAAATTATATTGTATACTATCATATATTATGATATGATATATGATACATATATCATATCATAATATAGTATATATTATGTAACCTAATATATATTATGTAATCTAATATATATCATATTGTATCATATTATAGTATATCATGGAATTGTATATTAGTTTATATATTATATAATGTTATATTATGTATTATATTGTATACTAGTATATAATATATTATATATTATATAATCTAATATATATATATATATATATATATATATATATATATATCATATGATATTATATCTATTCATTATGATATATTATATGTTACATCACATTATAATACATTATATAATATTAGCTAACTGAGGACCTGCAAAACAAGTTTTAGAGAAACACTTCCCAAAATATAGAATAATGAAAAAACTTCCCCTAAAAATCAACCAGAGAAATTCAGTTGTTTACAGCAAGATGCCTAATATGACAATTGTAGATTAAAAAAATGTCCAAGGTATAATTCAATACTCAAATGATAGCAAGTTGGCTCAGTTCTCCTGCATTCTCCTCCAATTTTAGTAATGCTGCTATTGAGATGGTTTCAATTTCTCTAATGGTCTTCAGTCTCTCCAAGCCTTTTGCAAGACTCTTCAGGACTATTCCAAGTGCTTTAATGATGTTGTATACCTGGTTGTCCACCTGTGAGAGGCTAACGAGATGTCTCGATCAATCCTTCTTACCATGGACAAGGGGGTTTGAAAGTTGGAACTTTATACTTGAAAAGAACCCAACTAAATGTTCCCATGTAAAAAGATTCTGTTATTATTTGCTGGTCCCTATCTCAAGGTCATTTCATTCACTGCCATCAATGGTCATCTACAACATCTGACATCAGGAACATAAAGTGGGTCACAGTTGCTTACACTACAAATGGTGGCTTATGTGACACCTTCTACCCGGTTGGAATGATTAACAGATAATAGGGTTGTCTTTTAGATATATTCTGAATATATCCTAACCGTGGAAAATAATGTTTAATTTTGTGTACCCCTTTGTTAAATTTTTGGAAACTTGGATTCAACAGTTGATTAAGATGACCATTTTGAATAGTTTTAATGTTTGTTCTAATACTTATAAGTACAATATGTATACTACTTATCATAAGTATTTAGCACTTGTTTCAAAAATACTTAATGAGCAGCTTGAAATGGGGCTTATATTTCCTATCTGTCCTAGGTCTATTACCAGCTTTTCATCGATTCATACTGATGAAATACTGAATAAACATGTGCTTACTATTGCATTTACTGCTTTTTATTACAGTACTGCACTTGATTGCTTTATATAAATTTTGAATTAAAATTACTCACCATTACCTTTTTTCATAAATCGTTTGTAGTTTTTCCAATCTGTTGCGTTGCTTGTAAGTTCATTATGTACACTACATGTACACATACACTTATCATAAGTACTCAGTACTTGTTACAAAAATACCTAATGAGCAGTTTGAAATGGGGCCTACTTTTCCCATCTGGCCTGGGCTTATCACCCGCTTTGCGTGGGTCTGGCTATGAAGATGCCTATAATTGGCTTCTTGGTTTTCATTGGTGGCCGTTCCTATTACTCATTGACTGAAGTGTGAAATACTTAATAAGCCATAAAAATTCCTCTTCTCACTTTCTTTCATCTTATAAAATTTCATAGGATTTCATCTTTGGACATCTGTTTTGAAGATCTGTAACGGTAACCCAAAAACCAGACTTGTTTGTCTTCATTCTCTAACCATGATTCACTTGAAAAATCTTCACTTCCTGAATCGAGAATACAAAGAGAAGATTATTTCTTTGCACTTTAAAAATTATCATACAACTAATTCTTTTAATTATACCAGAAGAGCAATAAGGATTTCTTTGTCAAGATTAAGACGCTTAATACTTTGAAGTCTCTTGTTCTGACATTTAGTAGAATATCTTCCAGTTGCAAGAACGCAGTTTTAGTTTCAGATTTTGAAAAGAGTTGGGTAATCTTTGCTTTGATATTAATAATAATATTGAAATGTTTAACATACATTGAGAGGCTCCAAAGGTCATACAAAGGCTCCAAAATGTATAATTTTTTTTAATCAAAACGTACAATTAAACAGCACATCAATCAAAAATTAATGCAAGAATAAATAAATAAAATAAACAGCTAGCACATTTCTTCTGTTCTTTATTCGAACTGTGGTTTTGGCACATCAGATACACTGTTTTGAATTAATTGACTTTTGATTTTATTAATTCCTGAAGGACATGTTGTTTAATTATACGTTTTAATAAATAAAAAGTACTTTTTAGAGTCTTTCTATGACTTTTGACGCCTCTTTATTCTGGTTAAACTCTGCCATTGGTTAATGTACGTCAAAGCAAAGATTACCATAAGAAGTTCTAAATATTCCACAATATTTTTGGACTGCCTTCATCCTTTCTATTGTCTTCTAGAAAATATATTTGCCTGGCTGAAATTAGAAAGTGTCAACTATGATTGTCATCATAAGTTTCTTCCTTTTTGAAGCTGGTCTGCCTGGATAAATACAGGTTGCACCAATGAAGTGAGAGGTTGAACATTCTAACATTTACTCCTTGTCGAGAAAAAACGTTTTGTTTGGTAATTTAACTTAAGATTTTTTAGTGGGGGTTCAGTTTGCCATGTAAGCTTTTGCTAAATTGGTCCCTCAGTTGTGTCATGTTTTCAAGATTTTTTTTCAATTCAAATTTTTTTTTCAATTCAGATTTTTTTAAAAATTCAGATTTGTCTTTTTTGCCCAGCAAAATGCAAGAGATGTAACTTATTCATTGATCATTCTCAACCTGCACAAATGCTGCCAAAAAGCATAGGTCAAATGATGCTATTAGTGAGTAATTTGATGGAACATTTTTTTGAAAATGTCCACCAAAACTGTCAACGTAGCTTTCGTCAGTTTTCAAGACGGTCTGGCTAGCTACATATATATTGACAGACTGTACCAATGGAGCTTGAGTGCTGAAAAATTGAACATTTACTCCTTATCGTTTTTACAGAAATTTTTCCAAAATCCCCCCCTCCCCCAGAAAATAAGTTTTGAAGGGGGTTTCAATTTGTAATGTACATTTTTGCTAAATTGATTCCTTAATGTCCATCGTTCTTTAAAATTCCTATATTCTCTATAGTGATCATTAGTGAGGCAAGAGAAGTCACTTATTCTTTGATCACCCCCCCTTTTTTCCCCCAAATATTTTAATTGATCATCCCCAAAACAGCATGCTGCCAAAAGACGTTGGCTACTTGATGGTTTCTATTGAGTGACTAACTAGACCTGTTATTTCTTTTCATAATTGATTAAAAGTAACGCATGCTGCACATTTTTTTCTGTTCTTTTTTTTATGCTGGCTACGGCACTTATAACATTAATACCCATTTGCAATAGGTGAAATAGACTTGCACAGGAGTTGTGGTCAATCAGTTTGCCCCTGTTATATTCTACCCAGATGATGGATTCATGCCTTTCCCCAGGATATAACTTCAGAGGGAACACAAACTGTCTTTGCAGAAATTTGAACTCGGTTTGTTTAGTCCATTCCATGTGCCTCTACCTGCTCAACAATCCCGCACCTCCACTGGTCTGTTTGGTTTCGACAAGTTTCAGTGAAGAAAGAAATCAAATTCAATTGCTTCTGTGGTGATGGAAAGTCTGAATAGAAATTTAATTTCTGCTTGGCTGTTGTTTTACCCTTTGGGTCTTTAATTCATCTCAAACCTGCTTTGAATGCTGTCACCAGATTTCTCATGAAATAGAATCGAGCTGTCAAATAATATAAGTTTTGCTTCATCAATATGCCTCTCATATAGAGACAGTGTCATCCATAGATTAGTACAACAATTCCACTTTTTTAATGGAATTAGAATTTCCTCTTAAACCAAACATAGCAGGATTATGTTATTTCTAATGGAAAATTACACAATGAAAATGCATGTTATCAGGTATGATTTATGTCCTTGAAATATGAATATGTTGCCTTCCAAAAATGAGTACACCTGGAAAATATTTTTGGCAACAATTTCAGTGCTGTAGAGTTTAATCATAAATGATACCTGATAATGTCTGTTGGGATTGTGTAATATTCCTCTAGAAATGATAAAATCCTGCTGTTTATCTTGGAAGAAAATCAACATCATATTTTTTAAAAATGTGGTTGGGGTGTACTCATTTTATTAGCAACACTATGTGCATATATATATATATATATATATATATATATATATATATATGTGTGTGTGTGTGTTCTTAGAAGACAATGGCGGATGAAACGTGTAAACGGACAACATCATTTGAAAACAAACTCAGAATCACAGAAAGAGCCATGCTAGGTATAACTCTGAGACAGAAGATCTGAGAGTAGACTAAAGTTAAAGGTATCATAGAAGTAATTGACAAAAATGGAGCTGGACAGGATGCATAGCAAGAACAAAGACAAATGGATGGTGCCAAAGGTCAATCAATTGATGCCCATGGGATTATAGGACCAGACATGGATGGAGAGATCGAAGATGTGGCAAAGGTTAGCATTTTATGGAAGGAGCCAGGGATGGTTTTTATCCAGCACTGGAATAATAATGGCTGATGATGGACTTACAGAACTCTTGTAATCTAGAAAAACCTGGTGAGTCGATAATTCGTCGAAAATCTGTTTGGCCCATTTTCAGGCTTAGTATGTCGTACCTTTCTTTCTTTTTATAAAGGTGGGAAAAACTCTTCCTCGTTGAGAGATTTTGCTCTTGGAAGAACCTTGTAAGTTTGCTGTTCTCAAGGAAATCAAAACAGTTTTCGCTTGTTTTCTCAAAATGGACTCCAACAGACGTACCAAGTTTCTTCCAGCTTACAGGAGAGATGCAAGCTTTTGCCTCACTTCTGCAGTGTGCTTCCGAGTGTAAATAAAGAAACATAAGGGTTATCTATGGCTGCATTAATTACCTGTAATTGGATTGTAATTGACGGCATGTTACGCCTAATCATCCCTCTAAGCAAGTTTTATAGTTTTATGGTCACTGTTATTTGTATCGGGGAGAAAGAAATGTCTTAATTCAGAATTCTGAATGCACTCCTCGTTAGAATTCCACTTGCTTCATTTATTGCTTATGTTTTCTCTCCTGTGGAGAATCGTGTTTGCTTGTCTCTGTCATAGATCATTAGGAGAAACAGTGAAATTGATGCTGGCAACGATGTTACGGAAATAATAATAATAAAATGAAACCACAAGGCCCCCAAGGCTGGGTTGAGGTAAGGAGGATATTTCACTGTCGAGCAAAGATGTAAGTAGACGTTAATTGCTTCGGTATGTAAAGAAAGGAAATAAACACAATAAATGATAAAAAGTCTTATAGATATTTACGTTTTATTACTTTGAGAATTAAGATTGGAAGAGAAGGAGAAAAGTAAAATGGGAACAAAAATGATTCCTAGAAAAAGAGGAGGTATGTAGGACATGCAGACCCCCGCAACAGTGGGGGGTACCAGAGCTCTGGGAGTGTAATGTATCTGAGAAACACTGAAAAATCTAAAAAGTGATCTTTTAAAATTTTTAGGGGGGGGGGGATTGCACATTTAGATATCAGCTATGATTTATGACCTTGAGATATGAATATATGTTGCCATCCAAAAATGAGTATGCCTCTCTGAAGGACTGTTTTTGGCAACTATTTCATCATAAATGATGCCTGATTTTGATTTTAATTGCCTAATATTCCAATAGAAATAATAAAATTCTGTGGTTTGGTTTGGGAGAAAAATAACTTTCTATAAAAAAAAAGAAGTGGTTGGGGGTGTACTCATTTATTAGCAACACTATATATATATATATATATATATATATATATATATATAGGTTCTTGGAAGGAGGTGGCTAATGAAACATGTAAACCAACAAAATTGCTTGCATACAAACACAGAATCACAGAGAGCCATGAAAAGAGCAATGCTCGGAATGATTCTTACAGGGTAGGGGGGCATTGGATTTATCATCGCCACTGTTATAAGTATCTGTTTTTCTAATTATCTACCATATTTGTCTGCATATTGAGATGTATGTTTATTATGTAGAATTTACACGTATATTCGAGGACGGACCAGTAAGTCTACTGACTGACACATGGTTATTACCTGTTGAACATTCTAGCTCCTTGAAATATACCTCAAAGTAGGTTAAATCATTGGCATATCTTTTCTTGATCAAGAGGAAAAAATATGAAATCATCAAGAAAAAAAACACAATACTTTGTTGCTCCTCCTCAAGCTTTCATGATAGTCTGAATTCTTAGATTCCATAGATTCCACTAACAAGAAACAATAGTCTCCATCAAGCCGGTTCCAATTTTTTTGAATAGCAGTTGACAGATCAGCTTTGCAGGACAAAGTTTAGTCATTGACAATTTTTTGAAGATTTTACCATAAATAATCAGTTGGTGACCAAATCATTGAGTTGGTATGACTCTCCTGAAAAAAAACTTTTGCACTCTATTCTGTGTGACAAGATGCATTGTCTTCGTGAAAGATGACTTCATCATCAAACCTATTTTCTATCAATGGAATGATAAGCATCCAAAATTTTGATCTACACCAGTGGGTTGACTGTTGGGGTAAAGGTTACCATCTTCTTTGGTCCCCTGTCTGACATATAACCTCTTAAAGTAAATGAGTTGGGAAGTCGGCTTGTTTTCCTTCCGGCACTCATCTTTATATGTTTCATTGGAATGACATCAGACCAAAGTTACAGCATCATGGCCATTGTCACCACAGATTCAAGATTCATTGCTGAATATTTCTTTCATTCAATCATCCACACTGGTCTGCAAGTACTTTCTTTAAATGGTTGGCTAATTTCATATTCAGACTTAGGCTGGTATTGGTTTTAGAAATGCAAAGTTGATTCCATAATTTTTCCCTCTTCTTGGTTTGGAAAAAAATATTCCAATGATTTAACTACTTTGTTTAGGGTATATTTCTTGGAGTCATAATGTTCAGCTATTAAACAAGAATTATTTTGTTCTTGATTTGTGTTTTTGCTCTGAAGTTAAAAAAAATGTTGGATGAACGTACTTGAAGTGTGGTAATTTCATATTTTTTGTCGTGAGTAGTAGACCTGCCCTATGGCTGGGATCCTGCAGAAGACATAAAAAAATGTTTTGATCTCATATTAGGGTTAGAGGTTTCAGTAATAAGGTTATTTCAATTCAATACTTAAATGTATCGTTTCAGCTTATCTTGGATCACGTACAGATAAATGGAATCAGACTTCTAGTCTTATAGACATTGTATTTTGTAGATTGATAGGTGGACGGGAATCAGATCAATGTTATTGGGGGGTAAACACGGATGTAGGCCCCACACAATTGTCATTTAGTTACAAGTCACCTTGCCTTTTTTTGCCTTTTTCAAGTCAGCACATTTTAGGCATATTGTAATTCAAGACCTTTGGCTCCAATGCACTGTTTTCGCTATTTGGAGGTCATATAGAGATAACCGGGATCTGACTTCTTCTATTACAGAGATGGAAATCAGATCATTATCTGGGTGAGCAAGAATGCTGACCTCACAGATTTTTTTTTTTCTTTTCTTATTAGATTTCTCAACTCTAACTTGCTTAAAGAATCGCTTGGTACATCTCTCATTGGCACTCATTGAAATTTCATGGCGGTATGTTATGTGGTTCCTGACTTACACTCTCATAAACAGACAGATATTTAGTGAATTATAGTAGGATTGAAGTGAGTTTGGATATTAGAAACCATCGACCAAAACTGTCTGTATAGTTTTCTCCAGTTTTTAGGTTGTTCTGGCTGACTATTTATGTATAATGCTTACAGACTGCACCTATGTAGCCAGAGGGCTGAAAATTCAACATTCACTCTCTACATCTGAAAAAATTCCACCTCTAAATATATATCAGCAGAGGTTTCAATTTGCAATGTACGTTTATGCTAAATTAATCCTTTAGTTTGTGTCTGGTAGAACATACTCTGTTTTTTTTTTGTTTGTTTTTGCTTTTTGAAAATTCTGACTTTTTTATTGATCGCTGTCCAACAAAATGTGAGAGAATCAGCCTTTTTCCCAATTTTTTTTAATTGATCACCCCTAATATGGTATGTTGCTTGAAGACATTTGTCAAGTGACAGTTTCTAATGACCAGTTTTTTCTTGTTTTGTTTTTTCAATATCATAAATTTATGATTCAAACCATACAGGTAGAATTTTCATGAAGGTAATTTAATTCAACCACTACCACTGCTTAATTAATGAGGATAAAAGCAGTGTATATGGATGGCAATGATTCTTAATTTCCCTTGGAATGTTAGGTTGTCACTGTGTACCCCCCCCTCCCCTTTAAAAACTGACTCTGCTCAACCAAATTTGGCATGCATACTCAATTGACCTAGGGGAAGGTTTTAAAAGTAAACAAATTTGAGAAAATAATTTTTGAGGATTTAACAGGTGGGGTTTTATTTACTATGTGATTATGATCCTTAATCAAACCCTTACTTTCCGTTCAATATATGCAAATCTGGAAACTATCTGAAAGAGTGGGTTTCAGCTTATATAGGTTGTTAGGAAAGTAAAGTCGCATTTTTCAGGTGATGGCCAAGTTTATCTGAGATGTTGGTTTGGTATTTTGGGGATCGGCTCAGTTTTTGAGGTGAGCTTAGGTATTTAGGGCGTGTGATGTGGAAGGATGAGTGATTAGTGAGTGTAAAATCAAAATCTATCCCACATGGGGCTCTTCAGTTTTGTGAGGAATTGGAAGGAAGCAAGAGGAAAGGAACTGTCAGCTGCTTGATATCAGGCGGAATAGGAAGAAGGTTTACAGGTAATAATTCTGCCCATTCCCCACCTTTTCCCGCACAAACATGGCAAAGATGTTAATTTGTTATCAAATCAAATTTGATCTAGTACAGTGGTTCCTATTTCTGCTTGATACCCCACGCCCAACCTTGATCGCTCCAAAAATTCAATGTCCTGCTTGTTATAATAAAAGTAATTAATTGCATATCATGTTACAAAAACAACTGCATCTCATATGGTTTTGAATATGTATAATTAAATCTCAGCCCTCAGCCAAATCTTTCATTTTCAGGCTTTGACTAATTCCCTTTTTACTATATAATGAGCATTAGATACTTACTAAGGAATTTATGGTAAAATTAGTAAATGATAGTACTGTATTTCTTAGTGTGTAACATGAAAAATTTCGTATCTTAAGCAAAAATAAGTGGAGGTGGTTGTGTTATACTCGAATGTATGCAGAAAATATTTTTATATGTTACTAAGATTGAGCCCTTTTGATAACACTGGTGATGCACTTTCCTACTAAGAAATATATTGAAGTAAAGATGAAATAGATTAGATTTAGTAGTCACTGAATGTTATTTCTTTTTTTTTCTTCTAATTTGAGCTTAGAACTGAGTTTTCAAAGGGAGCTACTTTTGTTTTCTTATCGTGTTATCTTGTAACAGTATGCAATATAAAAATAACGGATATTAGCAGATTGACACCACCTTCCCTGTCAGACTTGCATGAACTATTAAGCAAAAAAAAATATGTGCTTATGGTATCACAAGAAGAAAGGACATCACAGGTTCCGTACAGTTTCCCGTGTTAAATTATTTATTATTAGTTGTTTAAAATGTTTAATGTGAAAGTTTAAATCTAGAATTCAATTTTTCCCTCGTATATTGAGTTATTTCAAACGTTCAAATGAGTCAGTTCTCCACACAAATACTTTTGTAGAAAACTGGTCATTATACAAATGTATAAGTTTTGTTGGTAAAGATTTGGTTCAGTGAAGTAGAATGTTTTGTTGGAAAATATATTTTCACAAATATATTTTGATGTTTTAAATGAATGCAACCTTCATATGTTCAGGAATATTTTATTTTTGAAAATCCTCTCAGTTTAACGATGAGTGTTGAGGTGAGGGTACTATTTTGGGGGCTGTGCCTTGAACATTAAGTAGCTTCAAACTGGCCCTGTCTCCAGTATGGTCAAATCGACACCTCTTGGCGGGAAGAGGTTCACCCCACATTCAGAATCACTGATCTATTGGCAAGATTATTTAACATGTTTTTTTTCATTTAGTATCTTTATCTTTGTTGTTTTCATCACACTATTTCAGCCGATGTGTTCTTATGACTTCCTTAGGAGTATGTTGCATATGGTGGTCTTCAGAAATTACATTTCTTTTTTTTTCTTTTTTTTTCCAATTCCCCTAACATTTATTAGATTAGATTATTTTAGAAACTGGCAACCAAAACTGTTACCAAAGGTTTCTTCAGTTTTTAAGTGATTCTAGTTGGTTATATACATGTCGCATGAACAGGCCATACCAATGGAGCTACCAGGCTGAAAAATTGAGCATTTACCTATTATTTCTAGAAAAACTGCTTGTTTTCCTTTTTTTTTTTTGATTTCCCACCTGAAATAGGTTTTTAGTCGGGATGGGTTCAATTCACGATATGAATTTATGCTAATTTGGACTTTCTGTTGGTGGCCAGCAGCGTTTATACTTGTTTTTGAAAGTTCAGATTTTTTAGTGAGCCAACAAAATGCAAGAGAAGTAACTTATCTATTTTCCAATTTTTTAATTAATCACCCCACATGATGATTTTTGTTGTGTGATTTATATATCTACATAATTTTTTTTTTTTTTACTAATATTAAATACTGAATATTCTATGATCTTTTCTATTCACTATTTTCTGTAGCTTTAATAATCATTTTACCTGTGTTGAACCCCAATCAAAGCATTTTTTTTTATATGTGTGTTTATATGTTTCAGCACTCATGGCCGTACTGTTTTGTCTACAGATTTGAAAATCAGCATCAATACACTACTAGACCCCCTCTAAGAAATTTTTTTCATTTTTAGAAATAAGACTTTGCTGAGTGGATTTATTTATAACATCTAGATTCTAGAGAATCTAGATGTTTCTCTACTCTATTTTTGATGTTCTGATGTGATTATTAGAATTTATTCTGACCATATTTATTCTATGATGGAATTTTTTTTACATGACCTCTTTTTTGATACTATGGTTGTTTGGTTATTGATTGCGATGGTATTTCTTTTTGTTTTTTGTTTTTGTTTTAAATTTTTTAATCTTTCCCTTATACTCACTGTTGTGGGAAGGTGTTGGTAGGGATGGTCACATTACTCTCTTCCTTCCCCTTCCACTCAACTTTGATTTACATCTGCTTCCCCTCCCCACTCTAGGAGGTTCAGTTTGCAATGTAAGTTTATGCTAAGTTGGTCACTTAGCTTGTGCCCACCTTTTTTTTTGAAAATTCTGACTTCTCCAGTGATCACTGCCCAATAAAAAGTGAGTGAAGTAACTTTTTCATTGATCACCCCTTCTATGCTATGAAAAGACATTGTGTGACAGTTTCTACATTGTGACCAACCAGACCTGTTAGTGGAATGTCTGATATATTCATATGCTTCAGAGAGTTAAATACTTCAAGCTGAACAATGGATTTTAATTGAGAAGATAAGGTAATCTACTCATATAATGGACAATGCGATTTTCTTTCTATTTCTGTCTGTAACACTGGACTCTTCCAGTCAAAGGTAATAATTTTGCTGATGAAGATCTCCTGCCTACCACTGAAACAATAGACTCTTCTACTGAAACAAGTTCACTTGTTTCTTTTCTAAAATAAATCTTCTCGTAAAAGGGGTGGATAAGAGATATTTTTATCGACCATATTGTTACCTTTAAGTGAAAGAGTCCACTGTTATAGGCAGAGAGCAAGAAAAAATGACACTGTTCACTTTATAAGTAGATTCACAATGTTTCATCTGATTATGATGTGATTGATAAAACTATGTTCAACTAAAATTGTTTAAAATAAACTTTGACACAAAACCCTTGATTGGGGGGAAGGTCTGGTTAATCATCCAATAGAAGCTGTCACATGACCAACCTCTTTGGCAGCATGCCATGTTGGGGGCGATCTATTGAAAAATTGGAGAAAGGGGTGATCAATGAACGAATTACCTCTTATGTCTTCTATTGCACTAGAGAAATCTGAATTTTTTTTTTTTTAAATGCTGCCGGCTCAAACTTAGGGACCAATTTGGCATACATTTACATTGTAAATTGAACCATCTTAAAAAAAACTATTTGGGGTCAGATTTGGAGGAAAAACTTTTTTACATTTCCAACACTCTAGCTCCATCAGTGCAGCCTAAACACATAACACATGCCTAGATAGCTAGACAGCCAGACTGATTTCAAAACTGAAGTAATCTATGTTGACGGTTTCTAAAAGTCACCAGGAAATCTCTTGTAAATTGCCATCATTTGACCAATAAGGTCTTTTTGGGTTTTTTGTTTTACTGTCTTTGACAATTCATAATTGATGTCAATTTTGATTCCTTGTCTTGAAGAGAAAATTGTCCTCCTCTTGCAGCCTCTTCTTTTGTTGACCTTTCTGTCTCAGACACTTGGGCTTCATTTTGAAACTCTATTTTCTTTAATAGATCATTATTGCATGTGGAAAGATTTGCGTATTTGAATTTTACCAAGATGATTTTTTTAGAAAAGAAACTAGATCTATGTGTATCTTGCAGAAATGACTCATCATAGCCCATCTGTTTACCAGAACTATTTATCAAAAGAGATGATTTTCTATCAAAAAAATTATCTAAAAAATACCAGCAGGAGATTTAAGCATTGTTGGTCCAAAATGACCATAGAGACCCCCCCCCCCCAAGCACCTTTTTTAAACAATTATTGATCTACAACAGTGAATAAACAGCAGCAGGTTTAAAGTAAAAATTTAGTTCTCTGTGTAAATGATATTTTTCCCATTTGCTATATGGGGTTTGAAGAAATAGAGAACTTACTTTTTTGTTTGTTGTCTATTTTGAAGTTCCGTTTTCGCCAGGTTGTGCCAGGTATCCCTGCTTATAAATATATTTCTATTTCTTTTTTTATTCATTATATATATATATATATATATATATATATATATACACACATACACTCAAACACACTTACTGAGGTTACCTAGGTATTCACTGTCTATTCTGATTCCTTCATATTCCCAGTTTAGATTTATGTTGTCTAGGCCAAATGATATATTCACCGTGTAATAACAAGAGATCATTTCAAATAAAAGTTTCAATATAATATAATGCAATTTATAATCTTTCTGTCAGATCATATATCCATTTCTTAACATCATATATATATATATATATATATAATCACAAGTCCACTTCAGGACAAAGGGCTTCCCCAGCTCCTTCCATGGTGACTGTGCTAACCTCTATCATGTCTGACTAGCAAACTTTTCTATCTCATCTCTCCATCTTATCTGGTCTTCTACAAGCATCTGCTTCCCTTCCTTCTTACTATGTGCCCGGCCCATCTCCATTTTTGTCACTTAATCACTTCTATGATATCTTTTACCTTGGTTCTAGGATCTGTGTTGTTATTTTTCTATCTCTCAGAGTTATTCCTATCATCGCTCTTTCCATTTGTCTTTGAGCTACAATGAGTTTGTTTTCAAGTGATTTTATTCGTCAAACAAATGCATATATCTTATATCCTTTGGCATTCTACCCTAGACTTATAGCTTCTTATCTTTGTCTTCTAAACTATAGCCAGTCAATTCATTTCTTACTGGGAACTGAATGAACATAGCTTTGTTGTAAATTGGGTTGGTTCAAAAACTTTCTTCGCACATTTTGATGAAAAACCTCACTGTAAATTGGGCTTCGTCATCTAACTTGACAATTGATATCAATAAACTTAGCTTAGTTTGACTCAACACTAAATTAGAGAGAAATTCGTGGAGGAAGATTCTCACATTCAGAGAGGATATATAAAGATTTCTCATTCAGACTTTTAACCTACAACATTAACTCCTTCAAAGTAGTTGAACAGTTAATACACATACAGACCTGTCAAGTTTCTGTGTTAATAATGAGTTAGAATTATGTAACCCCTCACTTATTTCCTTCCCTGTGCTTGGAAAATAGGGGGGATTTCAGGGGCATGCTCCCTATGAAAATTTCCAAGATGTTAAAACCAAGATTGGCTAAAATTGCATCACAGGACAAATCAGCAATTTAAATTAAATGCTTTCTAGAAGTCTATTTAAAATGTTTCAGAAGTTTTGTATGTAATCTTTTAAATTATATTGAATTCATACATTTCCAATTTCCCCATCAATATTGTTGCTGAATTTTGGCTGGAAGTCTACATCTCTCATGTAAGATAAGATTTTTATCAGAAATCAAAACCAATTTGAAAAATCTCAATCACTTACACATTTGATAAGATACATCAGAATTTCCTTTACATACATATGATTGTTGGAATGTATCCAAATGCGTGAGTCTTGGAAGGTACGCACGTAGATATGTAGACCGTCTTGAAAGGAAGCAATCGAAACTCATGAGATCTCAGTTTGTTGAACAGATGAAATTGTCATTATCAATTATTTTTGACTTGTATTTACTTCCATCTTAATTAGTTGAAAATTGATAATAATGATTTGTAACAATTCATCTAATAAAAATAAATGCTAAAATAATTGCCATACACAGAAATAGTAATTTTGCTGTCAGATAATAACTGCCTCCAATTTGCAAAATAACTCAACAAAAGCTGAATCTGTTGAAGACGGCTTATTGCTACCTACCTGTCCATCAAATGTCAACGTTCTCTTTAACCTTCTCATGGCCTGCATGGGACCAAAGTTTATGAAACCAGGGTCAGTTACTTATAACAGGAAGTGTATAATAGAAAAAATGATTTATTCCTTGTATTGATTTTTCATCATTTATTCATTAACAAAGATGGATTCTTGGTAGACAGCCTAGTGGCAGAATTTATGCACCAATATCAACGCATCATAATCTTTGCATAAACCAACAATCAAATGATGCTTCTCGAAGAAAGAACTTTGATTATTCAACCACATAGTTTTATTATTATTGAACTTTTTTTCCTTTCCTGGAAACGTTTAAAATTCATGGATGTCATTAAAATTTCACGACCTGGCTGGCATAATTTTTTCTTGTACACGGCCAAGCAGCTTGGAAAGAAAACTGATCTTGACTACTACTACCTTTCAGGCAATATCTTTAATTAAAGTCAAATAAAAGTAGTCGTCCATGAATTCATTGGTTTTTTCAATGAGAAATTTTCCAAGACAAGAAATTGATGAATTTATGTCATGGCCGAATGAATGTCTAAAGGCCCAAGATGGGGGCGATATTTTGATTGTATAGACGATTTTTCTCAAGTTCGTTTTGTTTAAATCATTGTTTCCCAAACTTCTTTGGATTTCTGCCTGAGCAAATATTTCATCAGCCCTCCCCTCCCTGTCAAAAATGAGACTTCAATTAATAAAAGATTAATAAATGAATAAAAAATTATTTTTTTCTATTTAACCATTTCTTTTATAAACATATATAATATATATAATACCATGAATGTATCTAAAAATACTTGATTAATCAACATAAAAATCATTAAAATCCTCATAATTAGTAGATATACATATTAAACACAATATTTGGAATGGTGCCTTTTTATTTCTGGCTCTTTTCAGGGAGTGAAACATCAGGAAGTAATCAAAATTAGTACAAACATAATAAATGAGATGTAGACCTAATGGGATGAGACTAATTTTCCCACATCCGGTTTGGTATTAGTAGACAGCATCCTTTAATTACCTTGTCTATCAATGCCTTCATCTGTGTTCCCTTCCTGTCTTCCATAATCCCTTGTAGTGCCCACGTTTGGAATCACTGGTTTAAATAAATCTGTATTATTCTGTTGAACCATCTGATAATTACATACCTGAAAAAACGTTCATCAGAAACACCGGAATTAAGAAGATAACCCAATCTCCCCACATGTAAAATGAGATAAGGATCCATCCATATATATATATATATATATATATATATATATATATATATATAATTAAATTAGTATTTGCTACACAAATTATCCTTTACCCGAGGAAGCCAAAACAGGACAGAAGCATAAACTTGTTTTTGTTGCAAATCTTTACTCCATTATGTTTCAAGCTCTACTCTAAATCAACTTAATGTAGAATGTATCAAACACTTTATGAAATAAACCCATCACACATCGGATATTGTATTATATTCCTAATTTGTATTGTGTGTATATATTTTGTTTTCTTTTTGTGCAACACTTTTCTTTGAGTACATAGGTACTACACTCTACCCCAGCAGAAGTGTCAGATAGCAGCATTTTGATCCTAAGCTGAAGGCACAGTTACAACACTCTGATCCTTGGTAAACTTTGACCCTAAGTAGAGCACGTAGATACTCTGATCCTATGTAGAACTACCAATCTATAAACTACAGATTCTGTTCAACAACTGTGACATTGAATACATATTTTTCACAGTATTCATCTACATTTGTGTCTCTGATGAAACTATCGGTTTCTGAATTTTCATTGCTAATTCCTCTTAAAATGCTTGAGACAAAAATAATATGAAAAATATTGTCTAGAATGCGACGGTATTACATACTTTTGTTATTGTATACAAACACTGTAGTCTGCTTGCTTTCTTTCTTTCCTTATCCTCTTTCTTTCTTTTTTTCTTTAGCTTTGGATCTAAAAAAAAGGAATAGTTACATAAAAAAAGAAAAAAAATCTTCCACTTTCTTTGCCCACTCTCTATGACATATCTTTCTATCTTTTCCTATGCTATGAATGAATTAAAAGAAAAGAAGAAAGAACACTGTCTATCTCTCTTTTACTCTTCGGGTCATTTAATTCCTCACAAATACTGATAACCAATTCAAAGATTGGTCTTAATCGGAAATTTTTCCCCGTTCTGCGAACAGTCTACTTACCATTGCAATTTATAATCCCATCATTTTTACAGGTACCATGCGATAGTATCCATCAAAATGATGGAATGATTTCTATATGGATCAGTTTTTCTGCCTAGGATCAAACATTTATGCATTCCGCTTCGTCGAAGATATCTTGACTCAAAGAATTCATGGCAGACTACTTTTATATGATCCTAATTAGAGAAGATCTTGTCTGAAAAGTAGTCGTCAAGATCAGTTTTCCCCCTAAGTTGTGCGGCCATGCACAAGAAAAAAATCATACCAGCCATGTTGTGAAATTTTAATGCCTCTCACAAATTTCAAGTTTCCAATAAAGGAAAAAAGTTTCAATAAAGAAACTATGTGTCTAGATAAGTAATCTTATCGCTCTTTTTGAGTAACATCATTCGATAACTCATTTATGCATAGATTGTAGTGTGTGCAAATTAGTACATAAATTCTATCACTAGACTGTTTACCAAGAATTCGTCTTCACTAATAATATATATGTGTATATATATATATATATATATATATATATATATATATATATATATACTTTTCAATGACCACACAAATATTACACTCTGATCCTAGATAGAAGTACCAGGGAGCAAACACTTTGATCCTAAGCAGAGGGTGCATATACGACACTCTGGTAAGCGACACTTTGATCCAAGGTTGAGTGCATAAATAATCTATCATTTAGTGAAGTAAGAAGGCTAATGACCCCCTCAGCGTAAAACCTAATGATGATCTGTTCAGTGGCTGGATGTAGAAGAGAAGCCAAAACATCTGGTGAAATCATTTGTCAAACAATGTTCATGGATATGTTGACCCGTTTGAAATGTTGCACTCAAAACTGAACAAATAACCAGTCTGGTGAATAGAAAAGGTGTCATTTTAATGTATGAGAATCCCCCTCCTCCCCCCCCACCAGCAAAAGTGATATTACGAAAGATGCATAAGTTGATGATGAAGATTTTATCCTACTCTGTCAATTCATCTAACTTCTCTGTTAGGATCACCATTTGTTCGAGCATCAAGATAGTAGTCTCTAAACTTTTTTTCCCCGGGCCGCACTTTCAGAATAAAATTTTTGTCTTACTCCTCTTTTAATTTCTAGTTGATTAGAAATTCATTAAAGGAAAAAGCTCCCAGTAATATTTGATTCACAACCTTGAACAAAAACCGCTTTATATGTTGATCGCAGGACATCTAGAAAATATAAAACAATATAACAAGTATGAAAACATGATTCATTCCCAAGATATACTTAGAGATGAGCATCTTAAATATTCAAGTATGACACAGAAGATCTCTGAATGGGGGATAAGTTTAAAGGTTTGAATTGAACTCATGCTTGTCTCTAGTTGCTTTAGCTCTGTGGCAAGAGTAGTCAGGTGTTAACTGAACCATTTTACAGGGGGTTGTGAGCTCAATTCTCACTGGGGACTTCTTATTTATTGCAATTCATGCTGGTAATTTATTTGCCCACGGCTGGAGGAAATCTAGTCTGAGTTTAGATGTGACGAAAAAGCTACCGAAGTTGAGATGAAGATTAATAGTGGCAAAAAATAAACATCAATAAGGGATGTAAGTTTATTTTTGTTGGTTAATCTCATTTATATTACACAAATTCACTTCTAGCAGGGGTCTGTAGATGTTCAATTGTTTTATTAGTCTTCCTACCATATTAGGCATTTTCTCTTGCTGCACTAGTGAGGCATGATGCACTCTGTGGGAACCATGGCCTCAAGTCCTCTTCTTTACAGGCAAGAACTTTTCTAATAACAATTAACTTGAAGCTTTCAATGCATTATTTGGATGGAGAATTCATTAGGGAGGGAATTGATGTCTTGAGGCTGAGTGGCAATGTTTCAATTGTTTAAACGATTTTTTCCAGTTTGTTTGATTGAACAAATATTCAGATGCATGTTGAACAACCTGATAATTAGCTACTTAGAAAACGCACATCAGAAATATTGAAATGAAGAAAATAATCCGTTGAATTAATAAATGCTAAAGATCCACCCCCAGTTGTCAAACCTCAAAAATATTTTCATAATTAACAAAAGAAATCAAATGAAATTCTATTAGGAACCATCAACCAAAACTCTCAACTAGGCCTGGTTTTTTAATCAAGTTTTATCACTGTTTTCAAAAGTTATTGTGGTACAATTAATGCTTTAACTCCTAATTACTCATGAAGACTTGTTCTTTACAAGACCGTTTCAAGAGACTTGTGATTTAAGAAACTCCCATTGATTTGAAAGTAACAATGTGATTCTGGTGTGTCCGGGTGAGCAAGCTGTCTGACTTAAGAGAATAGGATCATCGATGGAAGTTCAAAGTCCAGCCGAGACGGTTATGTTCACTTTGCATTAATGCCCTTGGGAAAGGCTTTTATCCATTTCTTCCCCCTGTCTGATAGATCATCATGGCAGAGTTAGTCATATCAACTCCCCCACCATGTACCCTTACTTGGGAAAGGGAGGTTTATATCCCTTCAACAGGTTTGGTAAGAAGTCTGAAATGGATTGTGGTAGAATTCTCATGTAAAATAATGGGGAGAGTGGAGGAGGATGGGCACCTCCCCCGTGAGGAAGTGGAAGATTGAAAATTCTAAAGAATATGATTCTTCTTCATCTCATAGACTGAGATCAGCAGAAGCAACTTTTTACTGTCCAAGATCTGCCAAATCTTTTGTTCTCAAGCATCACAGTGCCAATACCACCTGAACTTGTCTAAATTCTCACAACGTCTATTTTTTTTACGGACAACAATTTCGCCTATGATCTCATGATATTGTGAGTTATGATGTCCATTGGCTGTCAGACATTCTTGCAGTAAGGTCTGTTCATTGCCATTTAGGTTTTCTGATGGTTTTTATATCTGTGACACCTGATTGCCTCCTAATACACTTACTCCTCAACTTGAGACCGGGTTCTGATCTGATTTGCTGGTCATATCTCGCAATAGTTGTAAGTTGGAAAAATTTTTTCTGAACTGTTTGTTAGCTATGCATATCTAAATTGGTTGCACAGGACTTTGAATCCTGGAAAAAAAAACCATCTAAATATTGTCAGCACTGGGACT
>OY735207.1:71125549-71310549 GCA_963457665.1 Thysanoteuthis rhombus
CGGTTGTAGAAAGTATTCTTCCTTTTTTCAAGTCTTTCCTCCCTCCTCAAAATAGCTGCATTTTTTTTTCTAATTTCATTCATTTTCGTACTGCGTCAACCCACATTTTATAATCTGTAAATTTTTGTTGATAGTTAATTAATCTTTTAATAAGTTTTAAGATTTAAAGAACTTTGATGATCATACGTCATTGGTTTGAGTTTACAACGGAGGGGCTCTCATGGGGGCTCTCATGGAACCTATGATGTAAAAAAAATTGTATTTTTTAATATTTTTGAATATTCAGTGGAACAATTGTGTAAAGAGAATCGCTTGACTGGATGCACACTTTGAATTTCAATTTATATTTCTTATAAATTCAACTTTTTGCAGACTTGAATATCTTTGAACAAGAATTGGAATTCTCGTTTGTTTTTTGTTTTGTTTTGTGTTTGTTTCTTGTTTTGCAAGGTAGGAAAATAAAGTAATAATTATTTTTATTACCTAAAACGATATAAGTTTACGGATTCTTGTGTTGAGGCGAGGCCGTATTAAAATAACAAAGAAGTCTAGATAACAAACTTCTCAAGGGAGGGGGAGTGTAACCGGATACTTCGAATCTATACTTCCGTATGACGGACGGGAAATTCCGGTTTAGCATCATAGTTACGTTGTAAATAGAACAGCCCTCTCCCCGTGCGCATGAAACCTCCCCCGCATAAAACCTCTCCAATAAATATTTTCTCAAACCTGATAAATTTCCGGGGGAAACGAAGGTCTTATGGATTGAAAACACGCATTTTTTGTTCTCGCTAATCTGATAAGTTGAAGCGATGTGTCAGCGTTTTAAAACTTTTTATTATAGATTCTAAGATCGAACAGAAAATAATCACAATTATCTATTGTTTATTTTTTTTAAAAAAGAAAAGACTCTTTAAACGCCTGGAAGATTTTAAAAACTTTTAGTAGAATATTGTTTAATAATTTTCCATAAAACAGTCAATAAGTAAGTATAGAAACAGACACTTAACCTGACAATTCAAGACTGACCATGACAAGAAAAGAAGTCCCCAGGACTGAGTGTTTCATTGAGAGGAGGTAAATAGTAGCGAAGTAAAATTAGTTGGAGAATAAGTATTTATTATACATAGATCTGATAGACATTCTGGAGGATGGTGAAAAATATCAAGTGATAATTTGAAAACCTCAAAAGACGGTTAGTATTCTTCTTAGTTTGTAAGTTAGTCCCTCTTACTAGTTACAACTTTTGATACCTCTGTCCCATAATGGTTGTTACATTTAGTCCATAAAATACATATGCAAATGTAATGACTATTATGGGACAAATGTAAGTATATTGTATCGATCATGAAATGACAAATAAAACCAAACTTTCTTTCAATTCTAATGAAAGATGTTTTTTTTTTTTAAGTATCTTGAATCATTCAATGAACATCCGTATTTTGATTGGGAAATTCGGAATTTCTTAAAATTCTTTCGCATACAATTTAGATGAAGAAAAATGTTAATTTCTCTGATTTTAGAAAACGTTTCCTCTCTCGTTCTTTCTCTGTGTCTGGAGTAGGGTCGCCAGATAGTTGGACATTTTTCTGGTCAAAAACACAGAAATTTGCCAAAAATCACCAAATAAAATTTTTTGTTAAAAATCACAATACAGCGATATATTTTTTTTTTTTATTTATCTTTTTTTTTTTATTTTAAACAGACAATCAACTAAATTTTTATCAATACTATTTTTCAAAGTCCTAAAATAGGGGTCCCCAAACTTACTGGACCATCGACACCTTCCACTCTAGAACCCCCACCAGGTATGTATAAAAACAATAGACAATTTCCTTTTTTTCACATTTAAAAGTTGCTTTTTTTTTTCAAATAAAATGTCAAATGGAAACGAAAACTGAAAATATGATCAAAAATCCGTTTCAAAATGGTTAGATTTAGCAAATTTGGCCATAAAATGGTAACCCTGAAATGAAGTTTTCTTTCTTTCGTCCACTACATCGGTTATACACCCCAGTAAATTAGTCAGTTCGTAGAAAAAATGATTTTGTTCGGGGTTTTACGGGGTGCGTTCTATTTACAAGTAACTGAAATGTTAAAACTGAACAGGTACTTTCAGCCATTTTTACGGAAGTAAAGTTTCGAAGTATACAATTCGTAAAAATCCGTTTCTCGTGGCCTTACTTCGAATAAATGTTGGAGTGCATACGTTACTTCCGTGAAAATGGCTGATACTACCTGCCCAGTTTAGCATTACCGTTACATTGTAAATGGAACAACTCTCTTAAAACCTTGGTATTTTTTTCTCACAATTGACAAATTTACTGAGGTGTAGATTGAGGAAAAGCATAGAAATTTATCTCGTGAAAATTTTTGCTTTTCTATTATTCTATTTCATATTCGATCTAATCAGTCTTAATAAATAAACAATTAAGAAAACGATTTCATTATCTCTATTAAACAGATTACTATCTCTGTCCCATAATAGTTGTACATTTGCATATAAGAAATCACTAATGAACGTAACGACTATGATGGGACAGGTAGTAAAAAGAAAAGAAAGTCTCTTTATTCTTCGTTCGTTAATTCATTCCTTCTGTCTTGTTCGTCCATTCCTTCACGTGTTCTCTCGTTCCAACAGGTTTCTTCTCCCCCACCTTTTCAATCACCCTGGGTCTTCCCCCATCTACCTTTTTTCATTTACCTTCCCTTTTTTTCTCTCTCTCTTTTCTTCTCTTTTCTTTCCGCTTTAGAGCTTCCTCAACATGTCGACAACAAGTACCTGCGAAAGTTGTCATCATAGCTCACCTGTAGTAAATTCCTACTTACCTTTCTCCTTCTTGGACTAGTTTAATATTCCACAGGTAAGAAGGCTTTATTCATCACTACATACTTGTTTTTATTTATCTAACCCAGCAAAAACGAGTCCTTTAAAATATTTTAACGCTTCAACATAAGACTTATTGTAAGTTACAATGTTTTAATTACTTAGTTACTTAATTAACTCCACGTAGGTAGGTATTTTTGCAGGTGTGTTTTCGTGTTGAAAATTTATGTTACATTTCGTACGAAGTATTATATTTATTATGATAGTACCAGTGTATCTTAATTTCGTGTTTTGGGTTTTTTTTTTCTAATTAGTGGTGGAATTGATTTTAGTTTTTTAATCTTAACTTTTTTCCGGGACAGTTTTCAGTTTTTTATCCGTTAACAAAATGGTGTTTATTTGTTTTTTGTTCGGTAAATATATTTTCCTGAATTATTTTCATTATTTGATGTTCGCCCCGTCCATTCTCAGATCGAAGGAAGGGATTTATTGACTTTTTACTCCTTGTAAAATAAATAGTTAATACACATCATACTGTGTGTGTGTCAAAGCCAGTACTACACTCCTGTCCCATAATATTTGTTACATTTAGTGATTTTTTATATGCAAATGTCGAAAACTATTATGGGACAGAGGTAGTACTCTCTATGTTCTTTCTTTCTTGTTTTCTTCACTCTTTCTTTTTTCAAATTGACACATTTCCCAAAAGAAAACTTATCTAGTGGTTTACATATACTCACTTCAGTTTTAAATGACAAAATAACGCTTATAACATTCGTTTTGATGTGAGAGACACGCCTTAAATTTTGAAAATAATTACTTTTCAGACTTAAATACTTAACTGTTGGAAAATCAACTGTTCCCCCATTTTTAAATTTTTTATTTTCATTTTAATATGAAATTAGAGCTGACCCTGTCACCCGGTTAACTTCTACCGTTAGGACTGTCACTCGATTAAGCAAAACATTTTAGTTTTTTGGGTAACTTTTTTGTACAAATAGTCTATTTAAAGTATTAATTTCTTCACACGAACAATAATTTTTAAGGGGAATAACTCTAGTTGCGTAAATTTCATTTACAAAAAAAAAGCTCTCATTTTTCTTGTCAACGTTAATGTCAACTTTTATAGAGTTAAAAAAATTGTTTCAACCATATGAAACCTCATGTTGATTTAGATATTTCCCTAAAAGAAAAAAAGCTTTGCATTTTATGTTCAATAAACTTAGCAAACACTGTTCACTGTTGTTCAAGATTATTCCTTCCTTTTTATTTTACCTACCTCAAGTAATTCGGTAATAGTTTGGAAAAGGTAAGATTAAATATTCTAGGGAGGTAATCGAGACTCTAGACATGATTTTGAATGACCAAAAGTGGCTAGATTTCTCTACCTATGGTCAAATGTTATTATCGATCTGAAAATGCTGATACTTTTTTCTTCTTCTTCTTTAGCCTACATGGCATGTACTTAGGGTTATTAGGTAGCTTTTGTGTTCGTGTTTCTAATTCCCAATTATTTATCTGTGTTGGAATATTAACTAAGGATTTGGAACAGATTGTTGATTGATTAAATAAAATATTTTGAACAGCATCTCTATATATATCCAATAGCCATTTTTAAAAGGATCTAGCCACTCGTAGCTGATCAGAATTAGCTAAATTGAAAATAGCGGCAATACCAAACAACAACCCAACCTGCTTATAAGGTTTAAAACTCTACCTCTCGACTCGGTCAAGTAAACTCTCTTTCAAGCCTGTGAGTTTCTCTTTCTTGACCGCTGGTCAAGTTGAAAAAATAAGATCTTTTATTTCATTTTTCCTTTTTTAATAAATCATTATCAGGGGTAGACTGGACTGAAATAAATACCCATATAAATTTCTTGTTGTACAGATTCCAAAGACGACAATGTTAATGTATATCCCCACCCCAAGTATTCCTGTTTCTTTGCAAAGTTTGTTCTCATGCACAGGAACAGGAAAGGTAAAACAATGAAATCAAAGTCATCATAGTTCATTGTTGCACTTTGTTTCCTTTCTTCCAGGGATGAATCAATCTTCTTTGCATAAGTATTTTGGTTGAAACAAATTATTTTGTGGGTAATTGAACTCTATTACAGTTAAATAAACTTTATTTTAAAATCTTACACACTAGCTTCAACCACTTGAGTAGGGGACAACTTTTTAAACATTTCCAATAGTGCATGCTGGCACATTAACCCTTGGAATTCTTAGGTGCTAATTCAAGTTTAGGTTTATTCACGAGGAAAGTCAACCCATCTTCCTAAATGTGGTTGTATCATTACTTGCGGGCCCACTGGGATTGATGTATCTTTTACCTTTTTTACTGTTTTATGTCGGTATTTTTAGTAATTCCAAACAACCATAAGTACTTACTAATCCATGATAGGTCTCAGATGGATTGTAGTCTCCTCTTGCCCCCCACTCCTTATCTAAAGCTTATGGAAACAGACTTTTTTAGAAAGCCAACCAGATCTGCTTAAAAAATGAATAAACCTATGTACATATACATACAGGCTACACTAACAGAGCTAGAGGGCTGAGAATGAGCATTTACACCTTATGTTTTGAAAGATTTTTTGTTTTTGTTTCTTGACCCCCCCCTATTTTTTAGGGTCAATTTGCAATGTGAATTTATGCTAAACTGATCCCTTAGTTCGTGTCTATCAATGTTCAGGCTAGTTTTTAAAATTCAGACTATTATAAAGATCACTGCCCAACAAAAGGTGAGGGAAGTAACTTATTCATTGGTTACACCTTTTTTGATTTTGTTATTGATCACTGCCAACCTGGTATGCTGCCAAAAGACAATTGTGTGACAGTTTCTATTGAATGACTAACTAGACCTGTTCAATGTTTGTTTTTTTTCTCTCAAACCTTTCAGAACTAATCTCCTAAGATGCTCAATGCCTGAATTGATATTTTCTACTAGACTTCTAAAATGTATCTATGGGACAAAAACATGGATGGAAATGAGGGGGAATGCGGCATATACATACTTCTCAATTTTCAGGTTTTTTATATGTTCAATGTCTACAAGTAGAGGCATACCTAGTTCTGATTACCAAGCCTCACCATATACCTAGTTCCCAAAATCTGTTTCCATCACTAGGTATGAATATCCCTATCTGGCTGATAAGAGTTTTCAAAATTCCTTTTTATGATTATTTAGATATTAGATTTTCAATAAAAATTATGCTTGCTATCAGACAGAGGATCTGGGACAAGTAAGTCATATTCACTGTTAGAGTAAAGTAGCCTTAAATCCAAGGTTATCTATATTTATCTTATTTAAATGTTTAAAGTTATACCTCGTGTCAGGTGTATAATTTCAAACATCTAACTAGTATATTTACTTTTGTTTGAAAAAATAGTTTAAATTACACTTTGCATCTGGTTTAAAAAGTAAATGAGAGACAAAAAGTCAAGGTTTAATAATTTCAATTGAAAGTAGTTTATATTTGCATTTTGAGTTCTTTTTGTTTTGAAGTTACAAAATAAACATTGAAATTAAAATGACACTGCGTCTATTGTAAAAATGATTTTAGAGCAAATGTGGGAAAAAAAACTCTCAACTTTGGCTTATGGCTAGGAAAAAGTCACAATTGATTTATAGTAATGAAAAAAAGTAATATTTTCAATGAGATGAGTAATATTTTAACATAGTAAATATTTATGATAAAAGTCACATTTAATTGTCATAAAATATGTAATGCTACCTCTGTCCCATACATTTTTGTGTATAGATGTATATGTAATTGTAACTTCAACTATTATGGTATAGAGGTAGTGCACTCATGGAAGGGATTAGAGTCTCTGCCCTTTTTCTTCTTTTTATCAAAAGTGCCCTATTAGTGAAAATTTTGAAATATATTCTTACAGCAGACATGTTCTTTTCAGCAACTGGTTCTGCCAGTAGAACATGTTGTGGTAATTATTGGTGATGGCAGTAATAGTAGTAGTATCAAAGTTTTATTAGTATATTTGGGTGCAGTTTGTTATATAGTTATCATCTATTGTATATTACTGCGATTGCTGGTACTTTTTTCCAGTCAAGTGCACATGCCTGTTGCGATAAAATCTTTTACATTTGTAAATATGAATAGATTCACATTTATACAATGCGTATAAACAGGGTGTTGTGGAGGAAAACCTTTGTGGACCCTCAAGGGTTCGCAGCCCCCAGGTTGGGAACAGCTGCACTAAATGTTGGAGTACTTTTTTTTAGCCCCTGCCTTTCTGAAAGTCTATGCATGTCATTGAAAAGGTATTTTAATAGGGTTATTGTTGACACTAAGAAGTCGCATTTGATTTACAGTAATAAAATGAGAAATGACTCAAGACTCTTTCAAGCTGATAATATATGTCTACTGGAAACCCAGATTATGTGAAGCATTGAATTTTTAGAAAATAAATCCCATTTTATTCAATACCTTTTAGACAAAGCAGAGTAATAAAACGAAATCCAAAGCAAACAGACAGGCACAGATATATTGGAGAAGGTATGTCTTAGAATATTATTTTTTTTTCACAATCCTATGATCTATCTGTGTATAAGCAGGAACTGTCTGTCTGTCATGCTAGAGAAACTACCTAAACATGGGTGTATCCCAACTAAATGGACCTAGAGGAAGGTTTTTGGAAAGGTTTTTTTTTCTATCATCCCTCATTTGAATTGAATGTGACAGAAGAGTTCATGATGGTGGTGATCTTTCATATAAGAACATCATCATCAGTTTTTTATTTTCCCTCTCTAAGATTTGCCAGTCCTCTTTATCATGGATGTTGCAGAGCCAATACTTTCTGAACTTGTTTAATTCGTCTCTTCATCTTGTATTCTGCCAGCTTTGGTTGTGCATGTGATTTCTGGGAATCCATTTTGTGAATTGTGATGTCCATCTATAGTCTGCCATTCTTGCAATATAACCCGCCCATTGTGATTTGAGTTTTCTAATGAATTTTATGATGTCTCTGACCCCTTTTGTCTTTCTGATATATTGTGCTGTCTTGTGATCTCTCCATGTGAGGTTATAAATACATGTTACATATTCATTGATCGCTAATCTAAAGTAGAATCAAGCAGAATAATATTACAGATTCTGTCTGATCAAAAAAAAGGGGGGGGGGCCTTCTGCAAGAACTAGCTGGAAAATCCCAGCCTATGGGCAGGGATTCCACGAGTAAATCAAGTGTGACTTTTATCATACACATTTATTGTATAAAAATATTACATATTTCATTTGCATAAACTTAATGGTCACCTCTAGAGCATTATTAATAAATGATTTCAACTGAAAGTAGATAACTTTTTTCATAAGTATAAACTAAGTGTGACTTTTCTTCTAGTTACCTCTGGAACATTATTAGGAAATAAGTCTAACTGAAAGTGGGTTATTAGTTATGAAATAAGTATAAACCAAGTATGACTTCTTTTTCCAGTTACTTCTAGAGCATTATTAGTAAATGATTTCAACTGAAAGTAGGTTATTATATTTATCATGTGAGTAAACCTGGATTTTACATGCAAAGCTTTTCACAACAATATAAAAAGAAATGAAACAGTGAAAACCTTAGAAATTGACTGCAATGTCATGAGAGAAATTGAAAGAATTCCATGCTAGGAAAGAGAACTTTTGAAAAACCAGTTTGGTCTGGTTGTAGAACTGATACAACATTATAGTCTTGATTTAGGCTATTAGGCTTTATATGTATGAAATGACTTTTTTTTTTTTTTTCTTTATAGAAAGATGAAGAAAGATGTATCAAACAGTTGATATTTAATCAAAATACCATCCATTTGAAGCAATAACCCTTTTCCAAGGATCATTTAATGATAATAAGCCATCTCCATTAAATTCTTCTGATTCAGTGGTTATGAAATCATTAGAAGCACAAATTATATTTTCCCTATTATAGATCTTTTTGCCAAGGATATGAAGTGCAAAATGCTTGAAAAGGTGATAATCTGTTGGAGAAATATCAGGTGAATATGGAGAATGCTGTAAGACTTCATACTAAATCTTAGTCTGCTGGGCACAGTGACATTGTCACAAAGCATTTCATTCATATGGGATCCATTTACTCAATGTTTTAACTTTCCGTATTGCCTTGAGATGATCTGATTTGCCCGTCGTTGAAGTCCTAAAATCTCCTGAAAGCGCCCAAACTGTTGTTCAAGGGTCACTGGCCGCCACTGTCAATAATTCTTCATCATCAAGAACAGGTATGGGCCTCCCCCCCAAGGTTAATTATTGGTATGTATGTATGTATGTATATATACATATATATATATATATATATATATATATATCTCAAGATGTAAACCTCTTGAATTTATGTTGAACAGTAAGCAGTGTAGTGATGTTCACTTTGATTGCTTTGTTTACATAATCAGCAGCTTGAGCAGGTTGTTGTCATAATTTGAATTTGTACTTAAAAACTGGTCCACCTTTCTTTAGGTAGACTCCATTGTTAAAAGATCAAAAACCTCCGATTATCATGAATTCTATCTCTATTTGCATTGAATATCCAATAAAAATGCTATTACATTAGAAAATCTTAAACTTTTTGCATTATTCCCTATTATGTAAAAAAAACAACATTTGTGTAACAATTTCATAATTACCTTTGCCAACAAAGTTGCGAGAGGCATATGTATTTATTTGTGTCTGTATGTTCATACTATATCTCCGAAAGTTCCCAATGAATTCCAATCAGAATTTCAGAAAGTTTAGGTCATTGGGTAAGGAAGAATTGGTTAAATTTTGGGGTGGACTCAGGAATCTTTTTCCCTTCTCTGATTGTGATATACTTTTTCTTTTTTTTTTTTCAAATTTGTTTTTCAATATATTTATACCATTTATCCATACAATATCTCCGAAAGTTTTCAATGAATTCCAATGACATTTCGTTCGACAGGTATACCATGAGCTTAGAAAGAATTGATTCAACTGTAGCATGGATCCCGGAATTTTTTTAATATTTACCCCCCTCCTGAATCATAACTATTTGTGAACTGATTTTTATTCAGTTTTTAGTGACTATAAGGTTGGCTGAGGTGTGAGCTCTCTGAGAGCTTTCGAGTTTGCAGTGCTTTGTCTTTAACTAAACATTTACAAATCAGTATTTTATTATAGACTCTCATTTCACAATTCTCAACATTCAAGAAATAAAAAAGGTATGTCTGATAGAGATTGGGACCTATTTAAAAACCACTCCTTATCCACACTTTCCATCAATGCTTGGTTAAATAACCACAACATTTTCTCACTATGTAAGAACAGAAAATGCATATTTTCAACATTTGAGGGCGTTAGATACTTTTATGGACATTTTGTAGAACTCGGAAATTAAAAAAGAAAATTATACATTCATCAGTTAAATCATTTTGCTGAATAGCCAGGTAAAAAAAATTGTTGCTATTTTTAGACTTTTGCTATCAGTACACTTTATCACTGCTTTCTGACTGCTGAAATAAGATTATGAAAATTATCTGATGGAATTATTTATTGACTAATCCTTATTTTTAACTAAAAAAAAAAGACTTGTTTTTGTTGATTGGTATGATGTTAAACAACTTTCAAGTATCATTATCATTATCATTATTATTATTATTATCATTATTATTATTATTATTATTATTATTTATAGATGATAAAATTTGGATGTAATGTTGAAAGAGAGAATCTTTTTAGGAATAGTTTCATTGATACAATTCTTTGTCAAAAATCATCTGATCCTCACCCCCCACCAAAATAAAACCCGTACCAAGTCAATTTTATTTTTATATCAAAATACAGTTATACTTCTTCAGTCTGACTACCTTGGAACCTGGAAACACGGACATTTTTTCTCATAGTATTATGCAGGGTTGCTAATTCAAATGTATTTTTGTTGGTTGTTTTTTTTCAAATTTGTGAATCTTGTCTTGACAATATGTGGATGTCTTTTAATTTCTTTTTCATGTTTTGAAGTATTGCCAATTGAGATTTTTGAATTTTTCAAATTAGAGAGTGACTTCCAAAATGAAAAAATTGAAAAATCACAACTAAATTGGCAATCCTTGTATTATGCTATGGACTATAGTAGTTTATAAATTTTTGATGATTTTTCTAATAGTATGGGAAATTGAACGAGATATTTTCAATATAATTTGTACAATGTAAATTATATTACAATGAATGAAAATTGTTTCTGTTTGCTTATGCTTTTTAACTGGTTATATCGAAATTGAATTTGAAGATTCAGAAAAAAATCAATAAATACATATCTAGTTTTTTGTAAAAGAAGAGATTGATAGTTATCAGTTTTAGAGTTTTTCAATTCGGTTTCAAGCCACGATTAGGTTCTTAAAAATTTGGTTTAACTTGTCTATTTATGAACCGCTATATCTTATGATTTGAGACGAAATCTGGGAACTTACTCTGCTGATTCACTCATTAATGGCAGCAGATTAAAAATGTGCCAGACTATTGAAGTTTCCCCAACTACAGAGCGTCCGATTAGAGAGGAGAACCTTTGTTTGCTTATGGCTGTCCATCATTATTAATGATGGAGTCTTCTTTCCCCCTTCTTGGTATAAACATTGCTAAGGGTTTTGTTTCTGTTGGATGTGCGCAGCCTGTTACAAGTCACGCAAGCATTACCGTTCCCTGAAGCTTTGGAGGTGTGCCATCCTCTCGTGACTGCGAATTGCATTGGTTCCTTGGTGTTGTATATGTACACTCAAGAACCATGCCTACTAGGTGGACTAAGGAACACCAAGTCGGGTGGTCAGTTGTCAGGCCTTCATTTAGATTTGGTATGATGTCACACTGTTCAAGATTGGTTTCCAGCTGATCTACAAAACTTTTTCTCTTGTGTGGTTAACAATCCTCTGACATCTTGGTTACATGACCAACCTATCTAAACTAACGTATGACACTCATGATCTCAATTCACCTTTTGGAGGATCGTTGGCTTAGCCTTAAGCATTCTGCAATCTGCTTTCTTTTTCAAGGGTGCCAAGATTTTGTGCACTTAGTGACTTCGAAAGCCAGTAACTTCTCTGTTTGTTCATGTATTTCCTAGATTCACGATAGCACAAATTCAAACTTGCCAATGTTCAGTAATTGGAGTCACCTAATGTGGCAAGACAAATTTTTTCTTAGTAAATTTCCAAAAAAACTTTGTGTAGTCACTTCTTGTAATGTATTGAATTGAGGCATTTGGACCAGTAAAATCAAAGGTGTACAGGCATCCAAGAGTGTTTTTTATTCATTTTTTTTTTTCCTGACAGAATACATCAGAACTAATTTTTTTCTAGTGGTATTTAATGCCGTAATGCTTTTTTACTGTTTAAATGACAGTTTTGTGATCCATATCCATCTTTCTCAAATCATCCAACAGAAATATCCAGTATGGCTTTCATTTTTGGTTTTATAGTTTGCCGATCTTTGGGGTCCAATTTCTTAGTTCTTGGATTTTTAAGTTGACCCTCAATAATAAGTCCACATTTCTCATTCTGTACCACAGAAATGGTTCTTTTGCAAAAGGCAAGATTTTGGAGTTCTTCGGAGTGATACTCATGTGTTTGTTTATTCATTATTTGTTGAGGTATTTCCCGAATGCTCATTTTAAAACTGATGGGAAGATAAATTGGTACAAAGCAAACTTTTTATGTAGTACGGATGTGATTGAATATTAATGAAATTATGTGAATAAAAAAAAATACAGTAACCTTGATGCCACCATTTCTGAATAAAAGGCCTGGGAAAATGGTTGCCTAATTAACTGCCCATACATTGTAATTAATATTTAATAGTTATCTCCCTTGACAAATGTAGACTAAAAATAAAGACCATCATGTGACATTTTATATAAGTAGATGATTGGAAATGGTTTCAGCCGATACACTAGATATCTTCAACTTAGTTAAATCATTCATTCTTGATTATGAAACTAATAACTGTAGTTTATGCATGCAAATAAAATAGGTTTACATTTTGGGGGGTGAATTGTGTGGTTGGAGACAATTTCTCTATCCTTGAAAACAGACATTGCCATCAGTTCTTTTCGTTTGTTACCAAATAGGATCCTGCTCAGCCCATTTTCTGTAATAATGTGCTCGGGTTTGTCAATCTTGGAAACAGGCAACAGCTTGAAAATCAATGCTCTCATATTTACACACGTACAGAATTTTCCAACAATGTGTAATTTAATGATGACAATTTCGAAAAACAACTTAATTTTTTTTTTACTCTCTATATTTGTACTATTTATGTGTACTTGGAAATGAAAAGTAAATGAAAAGTTTATAATTTTGTGGTTTTTCCAAATTATTAAATTGAACAAACACACGTACACATGTATATATAATTACAAAATGGATATATAATCCGACAGAATGATCATAAATTGCGTTATATTATTTAGAGACTCTTGTTTGAAATGATTTTCCATTATTACACAGTGAATGTATCACTTGGCCAAGACAGCATAAATATATTAAACAATTTAAGAAAATGGGGCTGCTGCAGGAATTGAACCTGCAACTGATAGCTGCTTCGACATAGTGTTACTCTTACCATTGAGCTAAACAGTCTCTGATAATGCATCGGCCCAAATAACTTTTCACACCAGATTTGTTCATTCACAATATATATATATATATAAATTCATTCAAGATGTTACCTAAATGTTCGAGAAATCTGAATAGCACACCTGAACCAAATATAGCATTGACTATTACCGCAACTTTTTATGAATAGTACAGTTTCGTTTGTGAACCAGTGTGGAAACTAAGTGTCAGGGTATTGTATGTAATGTATTATTTGGCCTTGATAGCATAAATAGAATTAACAATTAAAGAGAATGGGGCTCTTCCAGAAATTGAACATGCGACCAATAAGGTTGCTGCTTTAACATAGCGTTGTTCTTACCATTGAGCTAAATAGCCACCAGTAATGCAAAGGCTTTGATAACTGCTTCAACTCTAAATTCCTGTTTTGTTCGTTCAATGTCTATATCTGCTCTATTTGTAACTCAAATCAGACTGTTATATCATTAAGAAATGGATATATAATTTGACAGAAATAATCACAGATGCGTTATATTACTTTGAAACTTTAATCAAAATGATCATTTCAAATGATCTCCCGCTTTAATATGGTAAATGTATCATTTGGCCTAGACAATAGAAATTCAAAAAATGTTCTTGAAATCTTTGATGTTCTTATAAACATTTTCAGGAAAGACAAAGCTAGTATTTTCTATACATTTCACAACATTTCATCTTTTTTTAATGCCAGCCAAATTTTTTGTTATCTCCACCTTATTAAAAATGACTTATGAATCTATTTTATAAGACTGAATGTTTCAATTTAAAAACAAATGATATTAAGTCTTTATTATTAATTTGACTTGTGTTTTTTCAAAGTGATTACTGTATTATCGTTTTCTAATTATTTGAAGTTTTGTCTACTTCTAGCCCTGATAATAATGATCTGTAATACTTGAATAAGAATGAATACTAGAATGATTGCTTCACTGATACAACTACTATCAGTTCGAAAACAAACATGGCACACAGAGATCAGGATAAAGGGTAGGTTAGAAGGTTTGATTTGTCCTTCTGCTAGCCAGCCAGTTCTCATAGCTCAGCTGGTATGAGCAGCAGAGGCATTCAACTGGCTTCCCTCTGGTATAGCGGTACACGAGTACCAAGAATTTCTCCATCATTTCCAGTCCATACTGTTTACTCACTTCCGTAGATTATTGGCCTGAGTGAAGTTGCAATAATTACGATGAAGGGAGATAATAGTTAGAAATTGATGTTAGTATTCCTTTTGCCTTAATTTCAGTTGCTTTTCATTACAACCACTCAGATCATTAGTCTACGACCATCAAGAAGCAGTAAAAAACATTCACAATCGTATTCAGAATCATTATCTTTTTTGCAACTGAGTTTGAATAAACATGCAGCGATCAAAATCAAAAACATGCAGCTGGAGAAAGATCACTACCTCGGACAACAAATCTCCATGGATATTTCAAAAGGAGAAGAAATCAAGCAAAGACTCACTCTTCGGTAGAGCAAGCTTGACCTCCACGATCAAGAAAATTCTACTCGTCCTAAAAAGAAGAGTATACAACCAATGCATCCTTCTGATAGTCATTTAGAGAGAGCTGAAACATGGAATCTAACCAAGAGACAGACCCATAAACTGAGAAGCATGCCACATGCACATGAGAGAATCATGTACAACCTCACATGGAGAGATCACAAGACAGCACAGTATATCAGGGAGAAAAAAGGAGTACGAGACAACCTTTAATTTTAATCACTGATATAATACGTACAATGCTGGTCAGTTATTGACTCCTTTGGATTCTTTGTATCTGATCTAAAGTGTCTTGAGAAAAAAATTGAAACCTACCAAATGTATATGACAAGAAGATTCTTATAGGATGTCCAAAGTAATTAAACAAAAAAAAAACAATTTTTTGATTTGTATGTAGTGATTTCAAAGATTAAATAGAAAATATAACCTTGAGAGTAATATTGGCACCTTTCCTTGATATTTCATTGCAAACCCTTTGTCAATGATGACGTCCTCAAATGTTTCTAGTAGCCATCTACAAGCTTCTTCCATCTGTCAGCTGGTACTTTGTCCCACTCTCCCTTAATAATTTATTCAAGCTTTTGAATGGTTGTAGGATTTCTCTAGTGTATGGTATGCATTAAAACCGTGACTCTTGATTTCCGCTCTCTCCAAAAATTTCAATAGGATTGAGATTAATACTCATTGCTGGTCAGTTTAAGAACAGTCCATTTTTTTTCCCTCCCCTACAATTCCTTGTGTACCTCTGGATTTTATTGTGTTGGAGCACTCATGATCCTCAGACCAAACGTAGTTTTCTTACACTGAGTCTGCAATTTTATTCTAAAATCCTTTGATTTTGTGATTCCTTTGATAAAATCAAGGCTTCCAGAACCAGAGCCAAGAAAGCAACTCCATTTAGGCCTTCCACAAGAACTAGCTGAAAGTTCAGCTTGTAATGAGGGTTTTTTACTAGTTTCATATTTTTTATATTTCATATAACAGTTTTGAATCAAATTATTAAAATTGATTATGAATTGTAATAAGAAAGAAAAAAAGTTTTAATTTTTCCGTGATAAATTTCTCATTTTCTGCTGAGCTTATTTTCCCTAATATCAATTTTGTACACTTCACTTGGTACGTGATGACTCTTTTAGTCAGAAATTAAAACACTGTGTTTGATTCTGGATTTTTAGATTCCGTTTTTCTAATTTTTTTGTTTTTTCAAATTTTTGCATAGAATAAAATCTTTTACCCTCTTCTTTTCACTCCCTGTCCAGCAACTGAGAAACCAATCTCTGCATATTTCATTAACTCACTGAAGCGGAAATAATTCTTTTAAGACTCTTCTTTTCAATCCTTGTATAGTCTGTGGATGAAAAATTATCATGTTTAGTTTTAATCACTGTTGGAATTGAGTTCATGCCTTTGCAGTACTAGTGATAGGCCCAGGCCAGATGGGAAATGATTAATGTATGGTTATATACATGGATGTGTAGTGTACAGGATGTACTTACATGTAACAACAGAATATAAGATCTCTGATGATTATATTGAAAAGCTTATAGTAAGCAATTTCATTCAAAACATATATATATGGCCACTGAGAGCAGTATTGTAATATGAAGTAGTAAATACATTATTATATCCATGTCTGTTTTATGTCAGGACTGTATCTGTATCAATTTTTTATGGATCTTCTTTAAAATATTGATATTCTGTGCCAAAGGGCCTCCCTTTGGCTCTCATTACAATATCAATATTCATCAGCTGCGATATGACATTTTCTCTTCTGTTAAGTATGTGAGTATTGGTTGAACTAGAACTAAATTCTCCTTCTATTTCTGTCAAGCTCTGGCCAGTGGAAAACTGTTAATAGACCCAGTACAGATTGGAAATGTAGGCCCCATTTCTAACCATTAATTAAGCATTTTTGTAATCAGTGCTAAATACATATGATTTATGCATGGGTATATACCTGTAAATATAGTGTACATGGTGTATACGTTACAATTAACAGAATAGAATAGAAGAACCTGAATGATTTGAAAAAAAACGAAGAAAGAAAAAAGTGACGGCAAGCAATTTTATTGAAAATCCATATAAAACCTTAGAGTAAGGAAGAAAACAGGTGTCCAAGATATCATAGAATCTATTAGGAAACTTAAATGGCAATGGGCAGGCCATGTTGCAAGAATGACAGACAACCAATGGACATCACAACTCACAACATGGATCCCGAAATATCACATGCGCAACGGAGACTGACAGAATAGAAGATGGTGAGATGAACTGGACAAATCTAGAAAATACTGACTCCGCGATGCCCATGATAGAGAAGTGTGGCAAATCCTGGGGAAGGTTCATGTCCAACAACACAGGAAATACAAGAGTGAGCCTTTGGTGCAATTCAAATTCACACTGATTCTTTCATTGATGGAGGGAGTCTAGTTGACACCTTGTAAATGGTCAGTTGTAGGGAATGAGTTTAAAAGTGTGAGTTAGCTTCAGCTAATCCATGAAGATTTCTGTGTCCAATTGATTAAAGCAGCCGGGTATGATCTAGATTCTCACCAAAGACTTTTTACTTATTGTTATTCATTGCAATAGAAATGGCCTGAATTGGAAGTTGTGTGGAAAAAAACAACTGGAATTGAAATAAAGCTAAAAACTAATCAAGATGTAATGAAGATCATCATCATCAGTCTTTTATCATCCGTCATTGGACTTGGAGAAGTCTGGCGTATCCTGGGGAAGGTCTATCATGTGTGCTGTGAAGCCAATACTTTCTGAACTTGTCTAGTTCGTCTCGCCATCATGTATTCTCAGTTACGCATGTGATCTCTGGGGTTCCATGTTGTACGTCATGATATCAGTTATTCTTGCAACATGACCAGCCCATTGCCATTTCAGGTTTTTAATGGATTCTATGATATCTTGGACTCCTGTTTTTTCATTGATATACTGTGCTGTCTTGTGATCTCTCTATGTGAGGTTGAGCATGATTCTCTCATATGGACATTGCATGGTCTTCAGTTTGAGGGTCAGTCTCTTGGTCAGGTTCCATGTTTCAACTCCATAGGTGATTATCGTGAGGATAGATTGGTTGTATTTTCTATCAAGATAAATTGGATTTTCTTGTTCTCAAAGGTTGAGTTTGCTCTACCAAAGACTTGCCATCTTAGAGTGATTCTTTGTTTGATTTCCTCTTCTTTTGAGGATGTCATGGAGATTTGTTGTCCTAGGTAGATGTGGTCTAGTTCTTCATTTTCAATTTTGATTGTTGTTTATTTCCATCATGAGCACAAAAATTGATTAACTAATTTACTTGTCTGAATTTCTGATATTAGAGGTTCTCAACCAAGGGGAACTCGTCTCTCCCAGGGGGAATTTCAGGGTTTGTGCAGGATGGGGAACTACAGGTCGGCTGATTTAAAACTGATGGAATATTGATATTTTGACACAAGATACCAAGATACATATTTATCTAAATTGTACATACCACTTTGCTTTTCATTTCCTAAAGAGAAACGAATGAATTTCATTCATTACGTTTCTTTCACTTAGTTATTAGCTTAGCACAACTAAGTATCTGCTCTTTTAACTGGAGAACATGGACCAAATATGACATATACACCAATGTTCTCTTCAGCTTGCTAACAATAACATGATAGAAATTTTCGTCATATGCAGTTGAGCCATGGACTTTCAATAACTGAAATTCCTGTTATCCACTATTAAAGGGTTTTGAGCATTTATATGAACGTATCTGTTAATGGATGTAAGTCGGTCAAGCATAAGTCGATGCATGACTGTATTTTAGTTGCTTATTCCAGTTATTGACTCTCTAATGACATTTGTCAAGGCCAGTATAAAGTTAATTTTAAATTTATTCCTGCCTGCTGGTCTGCTTCTTGCTTGACCAGTCGTCTCCGCCCAACATCTTTTCAGTCTCTGTGTCACTCAAGCACCTACCTCTTCATGCCATAAGAAAAAACTAAAAATGAAAATGAAAAATAGAAATCCTACTTCACAGAAAACTGGGCAGTTAGACTCCAGACTCACTGGCACCAAAATCTACTGGACTGTTTTTCTCGCATCTTTCTTGGTCTATTCACTCTCTCTTCATACAGAAGGTTATACCATTATGTAGCCATTAATATGAATGACATAACCATTAATGAGCACTTTACAAATAGGAAAAAAAAGGAAAGATGTAGTAAAAATATAATAGTGCATTACTAGCGCCATCTGCTTTGGAAAAGGAAGGGACAAAACTCACAAGTTTCTCATATTGGACAAAGAACAAAATTAATTCAACACGCATTTAGAAAATAGAAATTTCCTGAAACTCAAAATCATGAGTTGGAAACAAAATTGGAAACTTTTTATTTCCTTCCATTCTTTTTCTTGGCGAGTTTAAAATTCAAAATTTGAAAAGCTCAATAATCCTTTGAAATAAATCGTAGAGACATATGGAAATGAATGTCTTTTTTTCCATCTGAAATTTTCCAAATAGGTTTCTCTAGTTTTCAAGTTGGTCTGGCTGGTTATGTATGACATGTACTGGAGGCATCAAAAAAGCTAGAGGGTTGAGAATTTAAACATTTACTCCTTATGTCTAGAAAATCATTTTTTGTTTTTTGAAAATTTCCCCTCTTAAAAGTTTTCAGTGGGTGAGGGGGTTAATTTGCAATGTAAGTTTATGCTGAATTGGTCCCTTAGTTTGTGTCTGAAGCATTCATGTTTCCTGAAAATTCAAATTTTCTTAGTGATCACTGCCAACCAAAATTGGAAAGAAGCAGCTTATTCATCAACCACTCCTTTCTCCAATATTTCAAATTGATCACCCACAGCATAACTTACTGCCAAAAGGTATTGGTCATGTGATAGTTTTTATTCAGTGACCAACCAGACCTTTAGTTTGTTTCTATTTCTTTTTAAGCAGCTTTAAAAAGATTTTTGTGAATTTTTTATACAAAAATGATTGATCTCTCCATTTCTTTTTTTCTCTCTGTCATCATACACATTCCCATGATTTACTACAAAAAACAATTTTCCTAAATTGTTACATTTAAGTCAAAAAAATCATCATTTAACATGTTTCTCATCATGAAAACATCAATGACAAAACTACAAAAGATATAAAACCATTTGGTCTTACATTGATAATTTTGCTGCATATTAAGTAATATATATATATATATATATATATATATATATCCTTGTTACCAAGTGACCAGCCTTTTGTCTAATCAAGAAGTTCTCAACCTTTAGCATCACTGCCTACTTTCAATAGGAAAGTTTTTCCACAGTCCACTTGTACAGTAAATATTCAGAAGGATACAAAAACATTTCTAACTCTTACTAAACAATAAAATTGAACAGCTTTCACGTCATATGATTCTTCAATGGATGTAATGTAAAGTAATTGCATCAAATGTTTGGCACACGCATACAGTTTTTAGTTATCATCAATTCAATCCCTGTGTCTGGTGATGTTTCAAGAGTGTTACATGTATATTAAGGAATGGATGAATACAATCTGATAGAATGATTATAAATTGCATTCTATAGTATAGAAACTCTTATTTAGAATGATTTCCCTTCATTACATGGTTAATGGATCATTTGAACTAGAACATGTAAATAAAATAAACAATTAAAGAAAATGGTGATCGATAGGGTAGTCACTTCGACACAGCATTGCTCTTACCATTGAGCTAAACAGCTGCCAGTAATGCATAGGTCCAAATAACTGTTTTCACTCCAAATTGCATTTCATCACAGGTTCGATTCCTGCAACAGCCACATTTTCTTTATTCGTTGATTCTATTTACGTTGTCTGGTTCAAGTGATACATTAACCATGTAACGACAGGAGATAATTTCATTTTAGAGGTTATGATATGATTTATAATCATATATATATATATATATATATATATATATACCACATCTGGTAATATTTCAAGAATGTTATATATATATATATATGATATGAACTGTAAAGAGTGAGACAGACTCGGGAGTAAAGTGTTTAGAGGTAAGGTTTATTTATCCGTAGATGTTAATGGTCCTGACATGTTTCAGGATTTTTTCCATCTTCAGTGGTGTGTGCTGTGTGAGTATATATATATATATATATATATATATATATATATATATATATATATATATATATATATATATACCACATACCCTACCTAGAGAGAGTGTTGTACAGACATATGTGCATCTATGCAAACATTTACACATTTCTCTACTCACCTACTTATGTTGGATGTCATAGTGCTGCTTGATAAGTGATTTTTTGAAAATATTGCTTTTGACTCATTTTTTATCATCAATTACTGACTTCAGTACTCAAAATCTTATATCGCCCACCAAAATTTCAAAATACCTACTATTCCATACAGTTGCACACCGCTTAGCCAAGAGTTGAAATCACTCTCTGGTGGGTGGAATTGCTGAAGTTAAGAAACCCTTGTCTAATACTTTGCCTCTTTGTTCTTGAATATCATAACCTTATTTTGAAAAGTTCATTCAATGTTATGTGGAAAGAGGAACCCAAAAGTTGATTCCAATATTTCTCAGACACTTCATCCATTAAGTCAGAAAACCCTAGACTCCTGATGATTAGGGATTAGTCATAGTTCAAGTAAAGCTAATTTTATATTTTAAAAATAGTTGGTGTTTACGTTTTATTCAAATTTCAAAGCTTTCATTTAGCTGAATGGTGTTCATTGCAAATTTTTTGGACTTACTCCCTCTCCTTGAAGAAAGTTCTCATTTTCATGGGTTTTCACTTAAGATTTTTTTTTTTTGGAATAATTTTGGTAGTGTCATGGTTAGAATAGCTATCACAATGATTGACTTTGTAGTTCATGGGATGTTTTTTTCTTTCAATTTGACATTTCAATTTCAATGGCTACCTGTTCTATAAGTATTGGATAAAACCAAAATCGAATCATCGTCACCCCCTCCCAAATGACCTGACCAACCAACCAAGTGGGCTACAGATTCTTCTCTCTTTGATTGTCTAGGGGCACTCCAAGTCACATTTTGAGGGCTGCAACTTTGAAGATTTGTATCAGTTAACCACAAGGCACCATCTAAAAACATTTCCCAGAAAAGTGCATTTTTGGGTCTTTATGGTCATTTTTGACCGGAAATGCCTAAATCTGTGCTGTTATTTTTCAGATAAAATATCTATTATTATATTCTTGATAATTTCAGGTAAAAGATGAATTTTTTTGGATAAGTTCTGATACACGTGCAGGCTATGACAAATATAGGGTACAGATACTTTCTAGAAGTTTACAAACTAATAGCTTGAAGGTAAGTGTATAATTAGCTAATTTTTCTTAATGTAGTCAAGTGTAGATTATTCGCGTGTAAGGATATGGTCACTAAAGGTGACGATGTAATGCTCCTTCTCTACTATGTAATTACAATAATACTTAACGATATCATTTCAATACTTCTACACCCTTTTGTTTCTAATCCAAATCATTCAGACAATATGTTGTCCTTTTATAATTTCTAGTCATTTCTTATATAGACTGTTGTGTCAACGTAAGATATAAATAGGAAGTGACTTGATTTTGAGCTCAAAGGCGACCTTTAAGCAAGTACTGTATGATAAAACGTTAAGCGATATCAAGTCTAATCAGTACCTAGATGACCAGTTTGGGAATACTGGGTGCTGTAAGCAAGAATATTGAAGTGAGTGATGCCTCTTCTGTTGCTTGTTGCCTCTTAGTCTATTCTACATTTCAAAAGCCAAGATGAGAGAAACTTGCAAAATGAGATACCCTGACAAGAATGGTTGATGCCATGGCCAGCATAAGGGCACTTGCCAGCTAGGTGTGTTATAAAAGAGCATTAAAGTCATATTTGATTGGCTGTCAGTTTTGCATTTCAGAATTTCTGCTGCTAGAAATAAAAATCTAAATTTGCTTGGGGAAATCATTTGTGTTAGTTGCAAACGGCTGTGAGAAAATCAATTTTTAATTCATGAGAAATGAAAACATTGGATTTAAATCTTTAATGACTTCTTTTATTCTCATCATATGACACTGAAAACTTCAAAGAAAACAGGAACTTCTTTTTTTCTTTTTTTCCAGTATTTACAAATACCTCTGATGTATACATGCAGTTGCTTTATTAATACTGCTAGTCGACCAAAGTCATCAAAAAATGGTGGCAGTATTTAAATGATTTCATGATTGCGTTGTATTTATAAGATATCAAAAACCTTGTTGTTCTGCATTTTCTCATTGATTTTTTAACCAGGATGAACTTTGATTTTTTTACACATTTGCAAAAAAAAATTTTTTTCAAATAGTGGAGACTACTCTATGATTAGTGTTTAATAGTTATCTCCTTTCAAAAATGTTGCAGACAAAAAATATAGACACCCGTGTGGCTTATTATATAAGTAGATTATTATACGAGTTTTCATACCAATATGATCTGATGGTAATTTCTGGGGATCAAGTAAGAGCAAATGTCTTGCACCCTGCTCAGTGTTCTAGTGAATTTTAACAATACCGTTGTTTGAATCCCAATAGTTTCAAGGACTAATAACTTCAATCCAATGATCCAATTATGACCGAGGAAATTGCTGCCAACAATCATGATTGTTTGTTAGGAAGCTTACTAAAACATCACTGTAGCTTTTTCGTTACTATCCACCGAAAGCCAACACCCATAATTTTACTGTAGGGAAGCCTGAAAACAAGAGATTAAGATGCATTCTCTTTTTTCTTGCTGACCATAAACTCAATTGGCAGTGTTAGTTTAAGGTCAAATCTTGATGGCAATTTAGTCTTAGAGAATCAAAACATTTGTCCCTTTCTCTCAAACTATCAGTCTTGCACATTTTCTCTAGGGTTCTAGATCAGTCAAGTTATCAGGTTTTGCTTTTTGCTATATCATTGGTAGTTATGAGTTCAAATGCCAAGTAGGAACCCCAGTTGAAGCAAATTAAACACCTCCCTTCCTATGCAACATTCCATTTTGAGCTGTATTTTGTTTGAGGGAAGCAAGTTTCACCCTAGATTTCAGAAAATGTTTGAATGAATTTTAGCTGAGGAAGAAATTTACTTATCTATAAAGAAACATGTTATTAAATCTACTTGCAGAATCTGTTAAAAAATGACTCTGTTGCTTAAAACCAATATTCAGTGTAGATTGGTCAGAGCGTTTCATATGAAAGACCTTGTAGATTAGATTGAAGGTGCTCATGACTGTAACATATATCACCTGATCATATATCCCTGAGAATCACTGTTAGTGTATCATTGAGAGTTGGAAGATGATATTGTTCTATACAACTGAATTTAAACATCTCCTACCCACGTCTGTGGACAGAATTAAATTCTTGAATGTTAGTGGCTGTATTTTAACACCAAAGCCATATTACTGATATTTTTCTTTTTGAGAAAAGCATGGGCTGTTGTTCATAAATTTGAATAAATAAGTGAATTCTGATTGTTCTCTTTCTAATCTGTGGCATCTCCTATGTCTCTGTCTGCAACTATAGATTCACCTGTATGCTAGGTGAATTACATTAACGCACCTCTTCAATACCAATGGAACAGACTATAGTGTACATCTACGCCTATTCAGTTTCTGGAGTGTACTAACAAAGATTTACAACAATCTATTTATATAATGAACAGTGTGACTTTTTGTTTTTCTGTCTATAATACATAAAAGTAATACAAAGTAATTCAATACATATATATTTGAACTATACCATATTCTTGTGTGTGTATATATATATATGTATGTATATATATATATATATATATATATGAACTGTAAAGAGTGAGACAGACTCGGTAGTAAAGTGTTTTAAGGTAAGGCTTATTCATCTGTAGATATTTTTTGTTGTTAATGGTCCAGACATGTTTCGGGATGTATTCCCATCTTCAGTGGTGTGTGCTGTGTGAGTATGTGCTTTTGAGGGGTTAAAGGTTTCATGTGGAACCAGAGTCCACTATCAGGAGCTTTGCTTTGTGTGTAAAAAATTGTATCCAGGCTGCTGGAGGCATCCTCCTGTGTGAGAGAAAGTCTAGCCAGTGATAAAGTCTATGGTTAAGCAGCAGTAGTAGTTGGTCTTCACTTATATATATATATATGTATGTATGTGAACAATTAGGAATGAGAAAGACTCAGGAGTAAAACTATATGGAGACTTAATTCGTTTATCTATTCATGAATGAATTAATCAGTTTGCTAAACATGTTTTGCAAAGGGTTCTCATCTTCAGAAGCATTTGAGTAGCTTTTAGTGATTAAAAGGTTAGGTATCCATAGTAAACAAATTTAGAATCAGATGTTTTTGTTTTGAAAGCAGAAATGGAAATCAAAAAAGAGGATTTATGATCTGTTATGGTCGGACAGTGTATTGAATTTACACAATATACCTAATAAGATCGAACAATATCATTTACACTGACATAGCTACAATGATACCAAGTTAGCTGTTAGATCTAGCACCTTTTTTTTTTATCAGGCTCACCTGTCCCAATCCCAAATAGTCTATGCAATCTGAACCCCATTCACACCCTGTGTGTACTAAAACCTACCCTCCTTTCCATCAGCTGTCCACCTCACTAGAAGACTATTTTTTTTTTCTATTCACATTTTGATTTTTATTTCCAAATAGTCAGAGTATTCTGTGTTCTTGTTAAAGTTGAAAAAGCCACATTCTCAGAAGTATGAGTTATTTATTGTAATTTTGATTTCATTTTGTTTTGATGAAAGTCATGTGAAATCTCATGTGGCTTTGACTTCCTTTTATATCAGTATTCAGCCTGACAATACCGGGATATGAATTTTAGTCCATATCACCAAACCCCTATACATACATGTGTTGGTGAAGAGTCAACTCAAAAAAGGTTTTCTGTGTAATTGGAATTCTTGAAGAAATCATCTGTTGGTTTGCATGCAATCTGAGATTAAAACCAACACTACGGATTTAGTATTCTTCTGTTATACACACTGATCCCTCATTGTTGAATACGTTTTGGGGAAACCTATGTAAGTAAGCCCTGTTTTAAAAAAAATTAAATGATGTGTAGTTTGAAATGATATCCATATAAAATAACAAACTACATGTATAACATGAGTTATGTATGAAAATCATAGCTGAAAAGGAAGTGATGTTTTATCGAAACTCCTGGGATGCAATGGTAATATAATTATTTTGTTTTTAAAATCCCTGAAACATTCACATGGTAAACAACTGATGATCTCAACCAGAGATTTTGTATATCTGCTCTGTTACGGCTCCTCCAGGCAAAGTATTTGATATATTTGGATCCTTATTTTGGACGTTATTGGGGATATGACTGTTTCTGGGTGGACAACCTTCCTCATATATGTATATGAGAGACAGAGAGAATTAGAGGTAGGTTTTCCACGAAAAAAAATAGCCATACCCTCGATAACATTCTAAATAGGGACCCAAATCAAATTATTTACCTTAAGAAGCCCAAACATGACAGAAACATGAATGTGTTTGTGTATTGAATCCTCTATTTCATCATATTCTAAGCTCTGCTCTAACTTGACTTCATGTTGAATGTATTGAGCACTTTGTGAAATGAACCCATCACACATCAGATAATATATTACTGATTTGTACTTTGGTATATATGTATATATATATATATATATATATATATATATATATATGGTGAATTTTTTCATGGGTAATAACTAGTTTATAGATAAAGCATGTGGACTTAGCTTTCCATTGGACTTTTGAAAAAAAACCTATAAATCTACCAATTGACCCTGTACAAAAGTAGTAAATCTAGTTATATACAAGAATCTTTTAAGTTGATTTCATGCCTTTTTTTTTTTGCTTTTAAAGAAAAAACACAAAAACAGAATCCAGTGTTTGTTTTGCAGCAAGCTCTTAAAGAGATAGCACACTCCCTTTTTTTGTCTCTCCCACACTCCTCTCGTGTGCCTCCTACTAACCCAACAGCTGACAATTCAGCTTTTATCCCTATTTTTGAGGTCTGGAAATACTCCAAAATCTCTCTTGTATGGATAAATATTAACTGCCTCTCCACTCTGTATAATTTCGACTTTTGAAAGTTTTTTACAAGAATGTTCTACTTTCTGATAGTGGGATAGGGGGAAACTGGTATTGTATTTGCTGGCCTGTAATGTGCACAGGGCTCTTCTAGAGCTAGCATGCACCCAGTTCCTCTTTTACAACTCGATGGGAGTGTTCAGAAATTTTTCCCACATAAGTTTATGGTATTTGCTTCTTCAGTGTCATTTCAGCTGAGGAAAGATTTTTTTTATTTATTTATGAATGTTCTACCTTTTTAATTGCAGAGGAAAACAGTTGTGTGTTTTCTGGCCTTCACACATAGATTATAACCTATCTACCCCCCCCCCCCCAAATGGTCATTTTATGTGCCATATTCCTTGACCTTCCTGAATTGTCTAAAGTTCCAAGATAAAGTGTTCTCATTATGTGAATCTGTCAACATAGGTTTCTTCATTTTTTAAGTTGGTCTGGCTGATTATGTATGTATGTAGTGCCCTGGCTGCACCACTGTAGCTACAACACAAGAAAACATTGCCTTGCCCCCTTCTTAGATCAGGCTTTCTCATCTAGAGTGAGGAGGGGGGGGTCTAAAAGTTTGCACCTTGTTGTCAATAAAGTGTAATAGTTCAGTATGATTGTTTTATGCAACCACAACAGATGTTCCCTTGTAGAAGGACTATATTATTATTCGCTGTTGCTCATTCCATTTTGTTATATTTGGGTGAGGTCTCCATCAGTGGTTAATTGCACCATCTGATATCAATATCATACAGTGGGTCGCACTTGCTTACACTACAAATGGTGGTGAATGCAGCACCTTGTGGAATGCCAGTCAAGTTATAGTTGTCACCAAGATATATTCCTGAATATATCCATTTGTCCCCTTCTCCCCAAAGAGATTATTCTCCTCCTCCTCCTCTCTTCCTGGAAAAATGGCTGTAAATACACATAGTTACAATGCTTCTATCTTCCTTCTTCTCTGACACATTATTTTGGCAATTGATTTCTTCTATTTCTTCAGTTTCTCAACAGTGGATTTAGATGGCTGAAAATTGAAGCACCTGCTCCTTCTAATTATCAGGAAAAAACGAGGTGGGGTTGAGGGGTGAATTCCATTGAACAATTGGTTTTTTGATAATAAATTCTAATTTACAATGTAAGTTTGTGCTGGATTGGTCCTCTAGTTTTTCTAAAGCAGTGTGCATACTCATTTTTTTCCAAATTCATACTTTTACTTGTCTATTGTTCAACTCTTTTTTTTTTTTTAAATTTTTCAATTCATCAACTTACTAACTTACTAATGAGATACCTCTGAAGTTTAACTCAGTTTGGCACAAGGCCACAATTTTATGGCATCAGTGAGAAATAACCTCACTATTCTGTTGTAATGGGCTGCCAGGCGAGCTTGTCAATCATTACCCCATGGTAAGATATATTTATATAGTTTTATTTGCTTGTATATACCTCAGTCGAATGGTGCCGGACAGAATTGGTGAATCAAGTTTGGATTTCAGCTGTGGCTGCATATATTCAGTTAAGACTAATGCCCTTGGAAGAGGCATGAATTTTTTTCTCTGGTCTGTTCTATCATCAGATCTTGTCACTGATATACCACGATGGTTGCTTGAGTGAGTGAGCAAGCTCTTGAGAAAATCTCTCCTATAACAACATGACAAGGCAGTAACAGGAAAAAGCTATTACTACCATAGCCAACCTTAACATGGCCTAATATATAATATACTCTGAGCCTTGCAAGCTGATTTCTTTCATAATATCTTGAGAAACATTAAAATATGAATCCATCTCCTGTGAATGACTGAAATTTCAAACATTGCAAATATATTTGTATCCCAGGTGAATGATGAACACCCAAATATTAATCTAGCTCCAAAAGAGTTTTATTGGAAACCCTAGTTGTTGCTGCTCAGTCATGATGTGCTTGTAATAACTATAATTCTACACCATCTGCTGGAGGTAATGGGTTAATCTTGTTGGGAACACTTTATTTGTCAATGACATATTTATATCCAGACTTTTCAGAGTCACAGCCCTTCATTGTGTTTTAAAATTTATGTTATGAAGGGTACATATATATATATATATATATATATATATAATGTGTGTGTGATGTGAACAATGATATATAGCCTAGAAAGCTTTACAGCTTTAAGCACTAAACATTTTTTTGTGTCATTTTAGACAGCCATTGCCCAATATCTGTCAATGCAATTTATGTAATTCTCAAGTGTTTTTTTTCTCTTTTTCCCTTATATTTATTTATTATTGTAGAATGTATGAAGAGTTTCTTGTTGGGATCATCAGTTGTTTACTATCAGTTGTTTACCTTGTAACCATTTTAGGATTTAAAAAAAAAACCCAGTTATATCAATATGACACTCCAGCAGTGTTGATCTAACATCACCTTCCTTCATTACGTGGTTTATATCTGTATATTTATGAACTTGAATTATCAATGAAAACTGATACACATCTGACCTATATAGGAAGGGTAAACAATGTTTTTCTAGATAGTATATGATTCATTTTCACCTGCTCAAATATGTTACACATGAACTATTAACCATGATGTCATTTCTATCTCTAATGCAGTTATGTCAAGCAATTGGTGACAGTAGTGTGAATTCAGGACACACATATATACTTTGACTTATACATACTTCTTAATTTCCAGAAGATTTCTATGTTCGATGTCTACGAATGGAGACTTTACCCTTTACCTGGTTCCTACAACCCAGTCTTACCATAAACCTGGTTCCTCTATGTCTCTATGTATATCAAATGCTTTCCAACCAATTGTTTTACATCATTTTATCCAATCTCTTTGGTCTTTCTATAACTCTATTGACTTACCTAGGTTATCCCTTGACCTCTTCTAAGGCTTCACCGTCTATTCTTCTAGTCTTTTTCGGAACTTTATTATCAATCATAACTTATTGTTTTGTCCATCTCTAACCTGTTTTGCTTTCTCTATTTAGATCATTTAATTTGTTTTGTAAATCATCTGCTGTTTCTTATATTAATACAATGTCATCATAAAACCTTGAATTGTTACTCCATGTTTTCCGAAAAGTGATTTTGAGGCTCACTGTAATCAGTCAAGGCAAAATTGTATCCCCTCGTCTCATGCCTTTTTAAATCATTATCTTGTTTGTGTGTTTATGAAGTCTAATTATTGCAGTGCCATTTTCGTTCAAATTCTCAATGACTTTTATATAATTCTCTCTCTCTCTCTCTGGTTTATTTGTGTGTATATGACAAGTATTTACTTAACTGGCTTGATTTATCAAATGGCATCGTCATGCTCTGTGACCTTCACTCAGGAATGCAAGTCAGAGGTTTCTCACTATGAATCTAGAACCGGATTCTCTACATGTTTTTTTTCTCCTTTTTTTTTTCCTGAACAGGTTTGACGACCAAATTAATTATGTTGGGAAAATAAAAAACAATTATATCCCAATTTGCTTCATGATTTAAAAAAAAAATTTCTTTCTTTTAATAACTACTCAGAATATTAATGGATTTTTTTTCTGATATTTTCACTGATGTGTCCTGGGACGTCATTTATTATGGTTTTATTTTCAATTGTAGGCAGCGTTTGAAAGTCATTAGATTGCAATTTTCTTTGAGAAAAAAATAATTAGATTTTTAGGTGTTTTGATATTTTATAAAATCCAATAATGCCACAAAAAATAATGAAAAAAATAACAATGCAAACTAGCTACACCAACGGAAATTCCATGGGTGTTGACAACCAATTTCTGTCTGAAATTCTTAGAGGAGGAGGAGAAATTATAATAATAATGATAATGATAATGATAATGATAATAATCATTATCAATTTTCACATTAGTTGCTTGGTGGTCACAGCTGAAGGCTGAGTGACAGCAAGTCTCCTCAGATCTCTAGCCCTCCTCTCACAGTCTACAGCAGTGCTGTGGTTTACAGTTTCACACTGGTTGCCGAGGCTGTAAGTCTCCTCAGGTCTTCAGCCCTTCTCTCATCTCTCGCTCACCTATCACAGCAATGCTGTGGTTTGTACCTCCACCACGATTTATGTTTGTGTTTTTATTATTATTATTATTATTATTATTATCATTATTATTATTATTATTATATGTGTTTTCAGATTCTTGTCCTCATCTTGGTTCATCCTTTGGCTGTTGTACCTTGCACCTTCCTCCGAGAGAATTAAACAGCTGAGTGGAGACCTTCTATCCTAAGGCTTCGGTGGCAACAACCTCCCCTCTTGGCTTTCTGAAATATAACCACTTTTGGTTGTTGTACCCTACAGCCTTTCTTCAGGTGGGTGCCATATCACCACTTATGACACCCACCTGAAGAAAGGATGTAGGGTACAACAGCTGAAACATTGTTTTGAAAAGATGAACCGAGATGAGAACAAGTCTTATTTCTGCAATTAAAGTATATGATTTTGTTGAAATATTTCATGATTCATTTATTTAAGGAATCTAAATTAACTATAACTTGCAAAGGCAAATGAAACTAATGTATCTGTTGTGATTATAAATTACTTTTGCTATCCATCTCCTGTAGTCTACTACTACTATAACTTGATTTTTAGGCTTCAATGGAGGATAGAATCAATTGAGTTCTGTAGGACTTTGAAATTTAAATGTGTCACCCGATCCAGGCCAGAACACCAGATTTAGTCATTGTAAACTAGAGATAAAAATCTGTCTGATCTTGCAGGTAGCCATTCTAGCAGACCCTGAAGTGACAGCAAAATAGAATGAAAAGCTGGAAAAATGATAGGACCTTGCCTGGGAACAGAAAAAAATGATGAATATATAAATTCATTATAAATGCTTTCTCTGCTACATTGCAGAAAGCATGACCAAATTGGGGTTCCAGTTAGCCATAATCTTCCATTTTGGCCAGTCTTCTTGGGAGATGGGTGAAGACATACTTGCTCCTTGTCCTGGAGAGGACACAACTGTCCTATATAGTGTTTTCCATGCTATGAAAATAATGATGATGACAAGTCTGGTTAGTCACTCTGTAAAAACCATCTTGTGATCAGCATCTTTTGGCATCATGGCATGTTGAGAGTGATCAATTTAGAAATTAGAAAAAGGAGTTATAGATTACATTCCTCTCCCACATCAAATTAGTAGCAATTCATGATTTTGTGCTATGAAAATAGATTTTAGTTGCTAGATATCAAAGTTAGTTCAATGTTGTGGGGGAGGGTCATAGTACAGGGATGATTCCACTCCTCGCCTCAGTCATTTTTCAGGAGAAACAATTGGATGTTAGAATTGGCTGCGGGAGTCACCAGGAAGGAAGAACAGTTTACCACCTATGTTCCTTGGATTCTCCTCTCCTCATAATCTTTCATGTCTTCTCAGTTGCACAGCTTTACAGGGCTAAAAGGCTCCAACCTCCCCGCTATTTACACAGAGCTGGGGGCAGGAGAAGTGGATTCACTTTTAAAACATTTGTGTCGCTATGCAAATCTCCACGCAGCCACAGATTTCATAAGAATGATGGTCAACCAGCAATGTTGTAAATCTGTCTCTGGTAGTATAAGTTAAAAAGAGCCAAATCTGAATATTTACCTCATAAACTGAATTGAAAAAGATTTTCAAAAAATGAAGTTGAAAGTCAAATTAAAGCTTCAAAACAAGGCTTTGATTTATCAACCGTTTCATTCATTGACTTGTTCATTGGAACAGAACATATCCGTTACCTGAGAGACACCTGTAATACTGTACTTTTCAGATGGCCTGTTCATTGAAAACTTTGTTTTCTCTTCCTTGAAATTAAATGAGCATGACTGCAATATTTGTATCAGTTTAAATGAGGAAACAACAAAGAGAGAAGTATCATACTGGTATTTGGAGAAGGAACTCTTAATGTGCAGTCAATACAATGGGGCTTTCAGGCATTTTGCTCCAGAGATCAGAATACAGGTATCCCTCAGTTAATCAATGCATTTTGTCCTGATGACAAGATTTGCCAAAAAAAATGGCCTTTTTTTTCTTTCAGGGCTTAAAAATCCATCTTTTACTCCAGTTTTTCTTCAATTTGATCTGTTTTAGATCTTTGTTAATAGACAAAGGTTTATATTTGTCTTTTTTTAAAACGTCTTTTTCTATACCCCCCTTTTCTTTTCCCAAAAGGAGTAAACACTTTGATCATGTTCCAATGATTTATTTATAGAAGTGGAAAAACTTTTATAAATTGGTATTTTTTGATAAAAGTGTATTTATTAACTACTTTGTGTATCTCTGATAAATTTTCATTAATATCTAAGAATTGTCGATTCAGTTTAGCCATAAGACTGCCTTAAGATATCCTCAGAACAACAATTCAAGTTCTTTTGGCAAGCCTTAGGTTTTTCCTATTTATAAATTGTTTTTTATCATTTGGCTGCAATAGGAAAAGGTGAAAGGTTGGACAAATGGTTTACTCATGAATTGACAGAAAATCAGAAACCCTGTCATTTTGAAGTGTACTTATCACAGCTTACTTGCTTCAATAATGAAACATTTCTGATGTGCGTTATTATTTATGATGTCAGAACTGTCAAGCTTCAATGTTAGGAATGAGTGAGGATTGAGTGACACCCCTCCATTCTGTCTGTCAGCCCCCCCCCCGTCCTGCCATGCTCCAAAAGTTGGTTGTGGGGAGGTCTTCTAGAAAGTTTTGATAGCGTTTCATATTCCTATTTCACCATTGATACTGTCACTGAATGTGGTATGAACGTTTACCTCTCCCGTCAAAGATAGGTTTTCTATATCAGAAATCTAAACCAACTTCTTAAATCTGAATGAATATAATACTTTCTATAAAATACTTGAGAATTTTCATTTCGTGCATTTGAGAATGTATCAAAATGCTTGCGTCTCACACAGAATGAGTGAGACTTGGAAAGTCTGCACACATGAAAAGTGCATTCTTTACAATGTCCGTAAATACATATTTTGATTAAAAGAAAGTCTTTAAAATGGTCTTTTACTTCTCTGTCTATATTTGACATTACATTACTAATGTATAATAGTACTGTTTATAAGTATTTAGACAAGCACAAAGTGTCTCACACCCATGATTGCATTCTTTTCATCTTTATTGGTTTGGTTTAACCTTTTGAGCTCTGAGTGCCCCACAACCTGGGCTCCTGGTAGAAATATTGCTAAGATTGTTGTTAGCTGTTATTCAACAGCCTGTAGAAATATTTGTTAGAAGTCATAACCTTAATAATTGTTATTATGATATAAAAGCCTACCCCCATTCATTTTTTTCTTAATTCTTCTTGCGTTTATCTCCAATATTTCCAACTCATGTATCACTTTGCCAAGCAGTAATCATCTGACTTGCCAGTGCACAAATATCCCTCTATATATAATACCAGTGCACTGTCTTGCATCTTTTGGGTGAGACACTGTCTTTTGCCCTGGGAGGTTCCTTTGCTTGGCTTTCAAATATTTCACTCTAAAAATAGCATCTCTTATTCCCTGTGGCATCCTCATCCCTTGCAAGAAGATGATGAACATCCTGTCTCATTCTTATGTGATCCTGTCGTTCCATAGAAGTTTTGGCAACCGTTCACTGACTTTTGATTTTAAATATCTCCCTCAAGCTCCTTCAATAGATCTTCAAGAAATGAATGAAACGTATGTGTTCTCTCATCAGCTGGGACATGGGGCTCTATAAATCCCTACATTATATAAGCATTGTAGCCAGCATTGTGAGCTTTATAACATGGCAGCAGGGCTTTTTGTGGTGTTCTCAAGATTTTTTTAGTTTCATCATATGATCATTTATATGTCTCTCGACCCAGTAAATATATTATAGGACTTTTCTACTTTGAGGCATTCAACAGGAACTCTTCTCTTTCCTAGAACATCATATCTTCAACCTTTTTCAATGTGGGAATTGACATAGACTGATGAAATGAAGTAGATGGGATGTGTGTCCTTCCAGAGGAATGCAGCAACTGCTCTGTTGTAAAGAGGTTCAAAATCCCCCTTTTGCATCTCATCTGTTTCTCCTCACTAGGGTCTTAGGGAATTCTGCTAAGCATCCCCGTACCTATCATTTTTATTCCTCCTCACGGTTGGGGAATCCCTGGCCAAAATATAAGCCGCTATGGATTAAAGCTATTTAACTCGCTGGTTTGGTGACTCTTCTAAATGGCTGTGTTAGTTAACCCTTTCAATATCTTTGATTGATTCGAAACCTAATTTCAGAATAGAAAAAATACTTGATTTAATCCATTTGATATTTTAATTCAATTTTCCAAATTTTTTCCTATAATTTAGTGTGCAGAACAACAAATCTTGCGTAAACACATGCCTTATCATAATGATTGCAATAAGAGTGCATCATAGTATGAAAATCTTTTCTCAATGTTCTATGAATGTTCGACCTATATTTTTACAAAGGTACTGAACACTCTAGATAAATGACATTGATCTCACTGCTATTTTATGTTCACTTTGAAATTTTCTTTAAAAACTGATTAGTCTTATTTATATATATATATATATATATATATATGCTGTGTATTTAAGCAGAATCCTTTCTCTCAAACAAGTATCATTAAAAAGTATAGACATTTGAAAAGAAATACAGGCTGAAATTATTTAACTAACGCAATATATCATTAAAAATAGAAAATTGAGACAAACAAAGTGATGTTAAAACCAACTTTAAAAAAGACCATTGATGGAGAAGGGTAATCTAACATGAATTTAAGAAAATTCTGACTTTCATTTGAACCAACTCATAAAAACATCAAAAAACTCAATAGACTTACTAGAAAAATGACCAGACAAAAAACGTCCAGACTTTCAAGTATATATTTATATAAATTGCTTTATAATATATCGAAACTCTTTTCTGAAATAATCTTTCATCATACATGGTGAATGTATCATTTGGCCTAGAAAACATGGATAGAATAAACAATCAAAGAAAAAGGGCCTGCTGCAGGAATCAAACCATGGACTGATATGGTAGCCACTTCAACGTAGTATTGTTCCTACCATTGAGCTAAACAGCCACCAGTAATGGAAAGGCTAAAATAACTGTTTTGGCTTCAAATTCTATCCTAAATGGCTACAATCCCTGTGGCAGCCCCATTTTCTCATTGCTTATTCTACTTACTTTGTCTAGCCCAAATGATATATTCACCGTTTATGATGTGAGATCATCTGAAGTATGAGTTCCAATACAATATAACGCGATTTATAATCATTCTGTTGGATCATATACAGCCATTTCTTAATAACATACATAAGTAAAATGCAACTGATTTGGTTTCTCTCCTCAAGGATAAACCATCAATATTTGTCCTTTTTCTTCAGCATTAACTGTTCTTTTCTTTCCTCTTTGCAGATCCACTGGTCGTCATCCTTTGGCGATTTTAAACTGTCGGCTGAATATAATTGTAGCATGGCATCAGATAAAAGCAAGAGCTCACCCCCGCATTATTGTCTTCGATATCGACCAATGGATGGACTCCATTTCCATTCTCACAAAAGACCTGCTAACCAGCGTTGGTCAACAATTTGGTAAATAGCTGACCAACTGGCACCAACCAGTCTCTCATCATCTCATCTCACCCCGCTCGTTAAAGAAAAATTTTTAAAAAGTGCAGAGGAATTCTTCCATCTGCATCTCCTGTCTCATCCATCTGTCCAGGTCGAGGTATGGATGACGATACAAAGCTTTGGATTGATTTTTCATCCTAGACTTTTTGTTATGATTATTATTATTGCTTGATATTTTGATTTCGCAGTCAACAATACGCCTAAGCTGTCCCACAACCACAGAGAAAAAGAAACACAACCCATACGTCATTTCTGAAATCTCTTCCTCTCCCCTCATCACCACCGACACATTCGGAGGAATCTTTTTATTACCTATTCTTTTGGAAAAACTGTGAAAGGAAATTTGGATAGCCATGGATCATGCAGACTTGGTGGCTGAAATTAACCTGGTGGAGAAAATGACCCCAGCGGAGAGGCTGAAACATGCCAAGAAACGTCGTTCCTACCAGTTGAAGCAGTACCATCATTACGAGAAGAAGATAGAGAAAGAGTGCAGCAAAAAGAGGAAGCACACTCACCTGAACAATATGAAACGTCCTTCGAAGCGTCACAAAAAAGGGGCGGTAGATTTTGTGGATAATGTGAAAATTTTGGAAGCTGCTGCTCGGAATGATGTGGAAGAAGGTGAGTAGTTCTTACTTACACCAATTGAATGTTGATTCACTTCTTAAACATGGCTATCCACAACAGACTGGTTTAATCCCTGTTACTGGGTTGATATTATTCATGTGATCTGACATTTATATGTATATATCTATCTGAACTGTGCCCAACCCAAAGTGTTTTTTAGTTGAAACTTGGAATTTTGCGCACACACACACTACCCACCAATGAGTAGGGAAAATGTTCTTCTATTCTTTGAAAATTCACCTCCAAAATGAGGATTTGGTGAGGATTCTGATTTCCAATGTAAGTTTATGCTAAATAAGTCCCTTAGTTGGCATTCAACCATGTTTTGTTTTTTTTAATTTGGATATCTTAGAGCCCAGCTAAAGGCAAGAGAAGTAACTTATTCATTGATCACCCCTTTTCCAATTTTTTAATTGATCATCCCTAACACAACTTGCTGTCAAAACACATCAGTCACCAGAAGGTTGAAATAAAAAAAACACTTTTCCACATGTATCCCATCAGTTAAGCATGTAATCATTATTGTTATTGTAAATCCCCACTATCCACAACAAACTGGTTTGAACACTTTTGCTGGGTTGAAGTTATTCATCTATTCAGACAATGATACATGTATTGATCTAGACTTAACACTCTCCTTAATGAGTAGTGGAATTGTTCTGTTTTATGAAAAATTCAGTAGAGTGTCTAATTTACAATATAAGTTTATGCTAAATTTATGTGATGGAATTGATCATATATAGGCGGGAGGTGATTTTTAATTCCCCTTGGAATGCTAGTTGTTCTTTGGGGGGAAAAGGACTAAGATTAATAAAGATAATTTTCAAGTGGCAATAACTCCGTAAATTTTTAATTTCATCAAGGTTTTTTTTACACTATTGATGTCAACTGTAGCCTAGCACCCACTGACAAAGGCATTCTCACTTCCATCCCTGGGGGGAACGTGATCATTGGTGAGACGGCTGATACTTACCTTCCATCCTAATCACACAGCTTAGACTGTATTCAATCAGCTGCTTTGTGCACAGGGATATTTGTCTTGTGAAAAGTGTTCAATGCTGTTCACTTGTTCTGGGAATCCAACTAGCTACCTTCTGTGTGTTAGGCAGACATACTAACCCTGGGACCATCCAAGCAGTAAAAGATTTGAATAATTACCTTGCAGTCGCTTGTGAAATCACTCCCTGAAATCAACGTCTCGTATTCAGGGAGGACTTAAGTTAATGAAGGCATATTCAGCGTAATTAAACATTATTGAATGCTCTGTGAAGAATTATTTCAATGTCTGGAATGGGATTGCTTTCCAGAACATTTATAGCAACTCAATGTCTTATGCATTAGTTAACATGTTTTAGGGCTATGTTAACTTCAGGCTTTAATGCACTATTTGAGAGGAATAGATAAACAAATACTCACACACTTTCTCAAATATATATTAGACATAGATAGAAATTTAGTGATTATTATCAATGTGAGTGTGAAGGCAGATCTAAAACTATTATCATTATTAATCAACACTACCCACAACAGACTGGCTTAATCATCATTGCTAGGTTTTGGTTATTTATGTCTTGTATCCAAAGCTAGTTGGACTTCACCCAGCCCTAACCATTCATAGATTTTTGCACACACACTCCCTTCAATGAGAAGGGAAAAAAAATTTTTGTGGCAAAGCTAATGATAAACGGATGGACAGACATTTGGTGAATTATAGTAAGATAAGCAACCACCTCCATGTATGATTGTTTATATATATATATATATATATATATATATATATATATATATATATATACTGTAGAATGTGGATTTGCTACTCACACATTTATGTTTCTGCCCTGTTTGGGCCTCTTGTGGTGAATGATTAGGTATATTTTAGATTCCTGTTTGAGGAATTTGGTGAAATTTTTGTGTTCGTTACAAGGTGGGAGGAGTTTTCTCTCCTGTTTTTGTTTGTTTGTTGGATTTATGATTTGTGTTTTTTTTTGCTGGTTGTTATAAATTACATGTCAAGGGGCATGGTATGGGTGTAGGAGTTATCTGTAAGTAGATGCTGATGCTGTGTGCACTTTATTGGAATGTCTTATTTTTACTTAGAAATCATTAGATTTATTTCCTGTTAGGATCCTTTATGACCATGGTGGGTTGTGTAAGTATTTGAGATGGTTTTGTGGATAAACTATCTATATCACTTTTAGTCTACTTATCTATGGGTCATTAAGTTATATTTATTAATGAGAATTTCGAGCAATGCTGACATTTTAATGCCATTTCATATATCCTGTTTAGTAAATCTATTCAAGTTTTTCTGTTTTTATAGCAAAACTAAGTATTTCATATTTCTCAAATAGACAGAGGTAGCATGGAATTCCAATATTTTGGCATATGCAGGTTTGTCTTAATATTTTCCATTTTACAGTTGGTTTATAATTCATTTCATGCATTTTCCAGTAATGTGTAGATAGTGATATATTATATTTATATTTTTTGTTCATGAAGGATGATGTGTGGTTGGCTAATCTGAGTGTAAAAGGCATTCTAGATATTCCACTATGATATTTTACTTCTATGGGTTTCTCATGGGTTGATATTTGAACGCACATACTACAAATTAAACAAATCAAAAAAACAAAAGGAAAAACTCTTCCCACTTACTAACACCCAAAAAAATTGTATCAAAATCCCCCAAACAAGAATCCAAAATATACCTGATCATTTGCCTGAAGAGGCCCAGAAGCATAGATGTGTTTGTGTAGCGAATCCACTTTCTACTACATTTCCAGCTCTACTCTATTCCAACTTAACACTTGAAGCTTAAAGTCGAATGTATTAAGCACTCTATGAAATAAATCCATCACATATCAGACATTACATTACATTATATTATATTATGTTATATTGCATACCTGATTCGTATTGTGTGTGTATGTATATAATATATATGCATGTGTGTGATATTGATAGATGACAATGTGGAAAGAAGCAAATTTATTAACAATTTATTAACATGTTTCACTGGTTACAGCTGCATCAGAATAAGACGAAAAATACAATGGAAAATGTTATTATGGAGTTGATTTACAAACAATTCGTGCTTCTTTCCACATTGTCATCATGTGTGTATATATATAATGATCACGTACATCTATTATAACGTAGATGTCGGAGGTCTACAATTTTCTACTGCATTACGAGTCCACATTGTAACAAATTTTCTATCTTTACAAACCTCGATCCAAGTTTTCCTTTCTGCTGCATGAAGAATGCTGGGTGTCATCTCCTGATGGCAAGTAGAAATAGGTGTGAAGTTATAAAAAATAATCTATCAGTATTGTTTACAGTAAACATGTAATGTACTCAACCGATGGGGGAATGCAGAACCCCCCACCTCACCCAACCCTCTTCAATTATAATTTATGCAGAAATGAAAAGAAAACTGGTGAGGCTCACCAGACGGTTTCATTTTGACAAAACTTAGATACATATATAGCGAGTGTCAATGAATAGTCAAAAAATGAGAGATGAGGAAACAAGAAGAGTCAAGTGTATGATGTATTTCATGTTTTTAGTGCCATTTCTTTAGCAAGTTTTCTCTTTTTGCTGACTTTTAGCTATGTTTACCATTCAAATGAACTCAAAATGGCTAGCAATAATATTGAATTAGTGCAAAAACTTTTTTCGAGTTAACAACACTGCCTGGACGCCCCCCCCCCAACCGTAAATGAATTAGACAAAAATATTTCAGTAGTCAAAAAAAACAAAACTCATCGTTCCTTTTCCCTCTCATCTGTCTCTAAAAAGATTGAGATCAAACAAAATCTGATGAGAAAAACATTAGATTGGCCCCTCCGTGGTGAGAGAAGGGTAAATATACAGGACACGTTCAAGGCTTGAGATATATATCTTAGTATTCAGAAAAATTTACATAGAACACTTATGAGACCAGTTGCGAGATACTATTGTGCTGTAGTGTTTGAGAACTACTGACCCTTTGACTGAGTTGAATTTGACATCGATGGATCCAATGCATAACATTCTCCTAGAGGTCTTTCTATTTTTATATTTTGCTCTTATTTTGAGAGCTATGTCTAATATTTTGAATATTCAGGTTCATGAAATCACCATATAAATTACACAACTGGCAAACTAGCTAATATATAACATTTCATTCAACTGTCGAATGGTGTTACCTGTCAATTACCCTGGTCAACAAACAAAAATCTTTATCCAGTATGTGTTGTGGTGTACTTCATGTAGTTTTGGTCACTGGTTCTAATTATCTTGTATCACATCTAGTTTTCATGATGAAATGAAAGCTGTTTTTCAGCATGATACCTCTATAAAGAGAACACCATATAGGGATCCATAGCTCAATGTTTTTAGCTTGTCCTTCAGCAGAGTACCTTCTTTGTATTTCTTATTTGTAGTAATTTTGATTTTTTTTTTTTTTCATTGAAGAGTTCTGACGGATACAAAACTTGTCTTTATTTAACCTTCGTCTATATTGCTTCATATATAGTAGGAGTGAAAAGAGAATTCATCTGTAACAAAAAATGAGATATGAAGGAGTAGAACAGACTTGAAATTCATAATCTGCATCAAAAATTGGTCAAGAAAGTTGTGAAGGAACCTTGACAAGAAATAAAAAATCAATTTTATTGACCAGTGTTATCTGAATCTCATTCCATTGAGTAATGAGTACCCATCTGTCTCTATATATAGTCTGCTATACCATATTTTTCCTACCTACCTTTCGGCCATGGCTTTATGTTCCCTGAGTCTGAATTAAAGGGGACTGCTGGTTTCTCCCTTATATACCTTTCCTCTTTTGCATTCTTATAAATACAATCTTTTGTCAAACCTTTCTCCTGATACAAGATTATGAAGAGTGGTTTTACTATTGAAAAACCTTCTTGATATTGTGAAAAAGGCAAACCCTTTGGATATTTTCCAATTTCAGTTTAATGCTCAGTGATGTTGAAAAAAATGACTTTTTACTTGTAACAACCTAATAAAAACTGTTACAGCAGTGACTTTAGAATTAAAACGTACAAACACATTTATATATAAATATAAATTCCTATTAGGTTGATGCAAAGGTTGCAAGCATTTGTCGTTTGATGTATCTACTTAGTTAATGATCCTCCTCTAGATTCCCATATTGAAAACCAAGCTGGGACAAGTAATTGTTTTATTGTTGGGTGCTAAAAACGTCCCTTAATTCTTCTTTCTGTAGAATTGCTGATGATATTGAGGGCAATGATCTAATCGTCTCTTGAAACAGACAAGATGGTTAGAATCAAAGGCTAAATATAACCCTGTTTGTGTTTTTTGAACACATCAAATGTTTTACCCATCTATTCATGGGTAACTAAGACGTCCTAAAAAGGAAATTTGTTCGTGTCTTCTGTCTCTATTGCAAAGTGAATAAGTGATCTTATCTTATGATCCAGCAGATCCTGAATGTCTTACTGGTGGACCCAGGCAATAACAGTATTAACCACATATCTTGACTAGATCAAAGGCTCCAATGGAATGGAACATGAGACAATAAGTTCAAAAAACTCCTTCTAGATGTTAGAAATAACAGGAAAAAAATAGAGACCACATTTCCATGCCGCGTTTGCAACAATATGAAGCTTGGTATGTTGATGACTTTTCTCAAAGTTATAGACAGATAATTTAATTGTTCTGAAATACCATAGTTTAATTGTTGCTTATACATTACCAACAATTGTTACAAAGTAAAATGGGCTAATTAAAATAAAATGGAATGATTTGAAAACCAGTCTGTCTAGCTTTTGTCAAGAAAATACTCTGGTCATTCAAATGATGTGATCTGTTCAGAGTTGCAATGAAAAGATTTGTATACTACTAGTAATCAAGTCTGATGACTAAATAATGATGTCATGAATTTATATGAATGAAAGATCCTCCTTCCTAAAGCTGGCAACCTTTGCATCAACCTAATATGAATATATATTTATATATAAATGTGTTTGTATGGTTTGAATTTCTTTCCTTGACTTCAACTCATTGCCATAAGTTTTTATTTGGTAATTATAAATGAAAGGTCATTTTTTTAGCATCATTGAGAATAATGTTGAACTGAAATATCTACCAACGTAATTCTGTTTTCTGTAGATTCAATGTAAATAGATGTATAATTTATTATTATTGAAGGTTTTCAAGCTGTTATTAGCAATGGTTTCTGCCCAAAGAAAGTTAGGGTAGTTTTCAAGTATGATCAAGTGAACAATACTACAGTAAGAACTATTCAGCATTGGTTCAATAGATTTAAGTCTGGAAATATGGATACTAATGAAAAAAAAAAAACCTTGAAAGTGGCCTAAGCTGTTCTTCATGATTAAGAATTATTGATAGCTGAACCTACAATTAATGGTTTGACCACTTTTGGCCCACTTTAGGACTTGAACAGCATCCATATGCCGTCATCTCAAGGCAATAGGAAAAGGTAAAAATTTGGAAACCTGCATCTCACATGAACTGAATGAGATTCTCCATGACGGTACCAGACTCCACACCTCTCAACTGACTGTTTCTATGCTTAAAGAATTGGGAAATGATTTTTTGCAGCCTCCTCCATATTCACCTTAGATTTCTTCTACTTATCCTCATTTTTTCCACATTTTGAACTTAATATCCGTAATAAAAGGTTTAATAATAAGGAAGCCATAATTCATGCTTTCACTGAATTTGTGACCATTAAACATTTTATGGAAATGGCATATCATCTTTAGAGGATCATTTAGATGAGATAAAACCTGAAATAATTCATATTTTGATTGAATATGAACATAACTGTCAAGTTTCAATGTTAACAATGAGTGAGAATCATTTAATTCCTCATCCCCTCACCCCTAAAAAAATATCCAAGCGCAAGAAGGAAAACTGAATAGGCTTGCTTGGCAGGCTCTTCATGAAAATATTGAAATTATTCATCCAAGATTGGCTAAAACTGCTTGCGGACTGAATTTTCTATAAAATGCATGAGAATTTTCCATTTATGTAGGTGAGTGTGAAACTGTATAAGAATGTGTGTGTATGGGAAGGTATGTATTTAGATTTTCTGCTGTTCATATTGAATCATTATAGCTGCTCAAATGGCCTAACCGACCTACCAAATGAGCTATGAACTCTTCCCTTTTAGCTTGTGTGTGGGTGTGTGTGTGTGTGTGTGTGTGCGTGCGTGTGTCTCCAGGCATTCCTGGACATATTTTTATGCTGCAACCTAGATTTTTGCATAAGTACTCCACTAGGCACCATCTAAAAACCTTTTTTTTTTCTTTCTTTTTTTTAAAATGTTTTTTCATAAAAGTTTTTTCGATGGTCTCTATGGTCATTTTGACCAACAATGCCTAAATTTCATGTTTTTTTTGTTTTTTTTTCTTGATAATTTTTGATAGAAAACCTATTTTCTTTGATAATCAGACCTGGTACATTCACAGACTACAATGATTCATTCAAATGAGGAATGGATAAATCATCCTTCATTTTGCTATTAAAAAAAAAGGCAATATTTCATGCATAACAATGTCATGAATTTTTATGGAAAAGCTTAAAAAATTACCTATGTGCAGCTGGTGAGATTACGTAACTCCAAAACTTCATTCCTTGGTTTAGAAACCTGAACCTCTGATCAATAAGTCTTTATTTTATTTTTGCCAAGGTTGTCTGATTGGGTATCACAATGGAGTGTAGCAACAGGGTGGGAAGGATGCAAAATATGGAATTGGGCGGTTGAAGATTTTTTTCATTTTTCTTCTCTTCTTCCCCCTCTACCTGTAAGATTGGCAGAAGATGAAAGGTGAGATAAAATCATTGGAAATTAATTCTGTAAACTTCGATTCCCACGCGATGAAATACTCAAGTGTCCAATGGAATGAAAGTTCTGTTTCTCCTTATATACATTCCCCACCCTCATACTTTTGGAAGTAAATCCTGAATGATGTTATCGTAAGCAGTTCTGTATAAAAGTTCAAGAATCCATCCAGATCAGTTGACTGGATAAAATGTACTTCATGTTTTGATTCATTCCAGTCAGAGTTGCCAGGGTGGCATACATTAGAAATAAAGCAAAAGACTGGCAAGGTTAACTTGCATTGCCCACATTAACTAGATTCATGATAATTATCAATGATGAGTTTACCTGTACCATCAAAAATGACGACATATATGAAATATGCAGATGCATACATTGACCTCTGATTATAAATTGCCTTGTGTTACATTGAATCTCTTATTAGAAGATCTCCTGTTATTACACAATGAATTTGGCTTAGACCAAATGAATAGAATAAAGAATGGAAGAAAATAGAACTACCATAGGAATCAAACTTGCAACAGTAGCGTTGCTATTACCATTGAGCTAAACAGCCGCCAGAAATGCAAAAGCCCAAATAACTGTTTTGGCTCCAAATTCTCATTTTGTTTACTCACGGTCTATATCTACTCTATTTGTTTCTTACAACACAACAATTATATTATTAGAAACTGGATATATGATCCAACAGAATGATTACAAATGTGTTATATCACATTGAAACTCTTATTTGAAATGACCCTCCGCTACTACACGGCTAATGTATCACTTGTTCTTGACAACATACATAGAATAAACAATCTGAGAAAATGTTGTTCAAGCCAAATGATACATTCACTGTGTAATAATGGGAGATTGTTTCAAATAAGTGTTTCAATATGATTTCATGTAATTTATAATCATTTTGTCTGATCATATATCCATTTCTTGATAACGCATCGCAACGGAATTTCATAATTTTATTGCTTTTGTTTTTATTACTTTCTCTATTTCTAAATTGTGCTTTAAATTCGGTATTTTTATTACGACATTAGAACAAGAATGAAATTCTATTTTACCTTGTCAGTTGCGTCCCTTAGCATGACAGAAGACATCTACACATTGCTAATAATTATCATTATTAATGACTCAACAGATTTCATTCATTCTGTTGATGTTCATTTATGTATATACTGGCAAAGTATGCATTATGCGAATAATTTGTCCTAATTTTTGCCCTCGTAAGACATATTTGCATTGATAGAATGAAAATAATTACAATGAATCCTTGTTCTTTTGGATCGTCCATCAAGACTCATGAAAATGAGTTTCAGAAACAACTTTTAGATACATAGGAATGCCAAAACTATTTCATAAGAATTAATTAAAACCGTCAACCAGAACTGTCAATAGCTTTCTCCCGTTTTCAAGTCGGTCTTGCTGGCTATCAATCTATGTATCATGTATAGAGGCCACTCCAATGGAGGTACAGGGCTAAAAATTCAAACATTTACTGCTTGTTACATATTTTGAAGAAACATTATTTTGTTTTTTTCAATTACCACCTCATTAGGTTTTTAATGATGGGGGCTCAATGTGCAACATCAGTTTATGCTAAATTGGTCCCGAAGTATTAATGTTTGTTTTTTGAAGATTCAGACTTTTTTAACAATCATTGCTCAATAAAAGGCAAGAGAAGTAACTTATTTATTGATCTCCCCTTTTTCAAATTTTTTTAATTCATCACCCCCAGGATCCTGTAAAAAGACATTGGTCGCCTGACAGTTTCTAGTGAGTGACTAACCGTACCTGTTTTTCCTTGAACTGTAGAATATAAGGAAATGGTTATATTTTTTCCAAATTATGAAAAACTGAATTTTCACATTGATTGAAGTAGCATACTTGGGTTTGTGAGTGTATCTAATACTCTGCCAGCTTTGGTTGGGCATGTGATCTCTAGAAATCCATGTCATGAGTTGTGATGTCCATCGGTTGTCTGCCATTCTTGCAACATGGCTGGCCCATTGCCATTTTAGTTTTTTAAATGGATTCTATGATGTCTCAGACTCCTGTCCTCTCCCAGGTAAACTGTGCTGTCTTGTGATCTCTGCATGTGAGGTTGAGTATGATTCTCTTTTGCGCACGTTGCATACTTCTCAGTTTGAGGGTCTGTCTCTTGGTTAGGTTCCATGTTTCAGCTCCGTAAGTGACTATCAGAAGGATGCATCGGTTGCATACCCTTCTTTTGAGGACTTATGGGATCTTCTTATTTTTGAAGGTTGGGCTTGCTCTGCCAAAGGCTTGCCATCCTAGTGTGATTCTTTGCTTGATTTCTTCTTCTTTTTTTGAGGACACGGAAACAATCAACTGAAATTTTGAGATGTAGACTTGTCATCATTATTTCATGAATCTTTAATCACTGCTACCCTCAGCAGAATGGTTTAATCTCTGTTGCTGGGTTTAGGTTATGCATGTGTTCTGACTTTTATATGTATCTATCCAAACCTTATCCCACCCAAAATGTTCATAATAGAAACTTGAAATTTTGTGCATGTGCTACTTTCGATGAGAAGGGGATATCTGCTTTTTGTTCTTCCAACCCCCCCCCCCTCAATAGGATTTTATTGAATGGGAAGGGGTTCAATTCACAATGAAAGTTTATTCTAAATTGGTCCCTTAGTTAATGTCCATGATTTTTGTTTTTTCATAAATTTCTGATTCAAACCATACTGGTTGTAATTTCATCAAGCTAACTTGATTTGACCACCACCACTGCTTAATTTACATGGCAAAACGCAGCATATGCGGGGTAGTGGTGATTCATAATTTCCCTTGGAATGTTAGTTCAGATTTGTATCCTTATCTTTGTTATTAGAATCAGAGCATTCCAACTGGTACACTATGACCTTCCTTTTATTGTGTGAAGATCTGGGATGAACGCATGCAGTCATCATTTCATGAACTTGTTAATCCTCATGAAAAATTTTATGAATATATTTGAATTTCTCTGAGATGATTATTTTTTAGAGAAACTATAAAACTTGTTTCAGCAGAAAAGTCTATTGCTTCAAATGGTTGGTGGGAGATATTTTATCAGTGAAATCATCTCATTTAAGTTGAAGGGTCTGTTGTTACAGACTGAGAAAAAAAATAACTGTTCAATATATGAATGGATTATTTAGGTAAATATCCTCACTTTATTTTGATTGTAAAGTTTTGACTGCTACAATGTGTCCTTCCTAGTATTATCAGAAATTCTAAGATGAAGTAGTGTCCTAATCATTTAATGAATTATTCAAATTAGTATTGTCTTGGTTGTTTTGAGTATAATTTTTCAATGCTAAGACTTCAAAATTCAATTTAATTGATCAGGAAAAGACTTTGGCCAACAAACAGGAAAAATAAGAGTTTTTTTGTTTTTTTTCTAAAAGAAGGGGGGAAAAAATACGACACCCTCTCCTTTTACAAACACGAAAGAAAACGCCAGGTCATTCATTGTGAGGATCAAACATACCAACTAAAATGGTATGGATGGGGAATAGGTAACCCCAGTAATTATATTATCAGCTCAAACTTTGCCAAAAATCATATATTCTCAACCTGTCTGAGACGCGATGTCAAGATTCCAATTTGAAGTTTACTTTCAATTACACAACGACTCATTGCTACCTACTTCTATAATATTGGTCTGCAAATCATTTTTGATGCTGAACTGTCGATTCCTCCTTCGAAAAATGTATTTTCTTTTGAATTATTTATTTATTTCTATCTATTAAAGTGCATTTTATTCTCCAAACTAATACACAGTCTTCGAAACTGGATTCAGTTTATCAAGAAAAGACATTTGCAAACAAGCAAGAAAAATAAGATAAAAAATCATGGGTTTGACTAGGACCTGGCCTCCAGGCTGCTGCACTGTGGGGTCACTGCTCTGAGGGGGTCTTAGTCAGCACATATCTGCTCTGTTGGAGCACCTGGGATGTTTGTTTGAAGTTGCAGGCACCTGTACTATCTGGAGATTCTGTACTTGAAAATTGCAGATGTCCATATTTTCATACTTATCACAGATGTTCTATGCTTAAAGTTGCATACAGCTGTACTGAACTATCCAGATGTTCTGAGCTTAGAGTTGCAAACAGCTGTACTGAACTATCCAGATGTTCTGAGCTTAAAGTTGGATACAGCTGTACTGAACTATCCAGATGTTCTGAGCTTAAAGTTGCAAACAGCTGTACTGAACTATCCAGATGTTCTGAGCTTAAAGTTGGATACAGCTGTACTGAACTATCCAGATGTTCTGAGCTTAAAGTTGCAAACAGCTGTACTGAACTATCCAGATGTTCTGAGCTTAAAGTTGGATACAGCTGTACTGAACTATCCAGATGTTCTGAGCTTAAAGTTGGATACAGCTGTACTGAACTATCCAGATGTTCTGAGCTTAAAGTTGGATACAGCTGTACTGAACTATCCAGATGTTCTGAGCTTAAAGTTGGATACAGCTGTACTGAACTATCCAGATGTTCTGAGCTTAAAGTTGCAAACAGCTGTACTGAACTATCCAGATGTTCTGAGCTTAAAGTTGGATACAGCTGTACTGAACTATCCAGATGTTCTGAGCTTAAAGTTGCAAACAGCTGTACTGAACTATCCAGATGTTCTGAGCTTAAAGTTGGATACAGCTGTACTGAACTATCCAGATGTTCTGAGCTTAAAGTTGCAAACAGCTGTACTGAACTATCCAGATGTTCTGAGCTTAAAGTTGGATACAGCTGTACTGAACTATCCAGATGTTCTGAGCTTAAAGTTGCAAACAGCTGTACTGAACTATCCAGATGTTCTGAGCTTAAAGTTGGATACAGCTGTACTGAACTATCCAGATGTTCTGAGCTTGAAGTTGGATACAGCTGTACTGAACTATCCAGATGTTCTGAGCTTGAAGTTGGATACAGCTGTACTGTATTGTACTGATTCTCCTTCAAATGAACAATAGATCTCTTTAGCCAGCATGGCATCTACTAACTGCAGATTGTTCGCATCATGTGGTCTAACCACTGGTCAACCTTTCCTTTGGAAAACCACAGCCCCAGCTAGCTATTATCTGCCAGGACACTCCTCAAACCGGTGGGCCATAGGATGTGAATACTTTGTTTAAAGAGTGTGGTTGGCCCAGGGCTAGCTGACCTTGACTTAAATATCCATTGCTTGGGCTGTAGGGTTATTCCGCACACAGGCCTCATCATCCATGTCAAACTGCCATGGAAATCCCTCCTAACATCTTTGCTCACAAGGACAAGCTGTTCATTGCTTTCCTAGTTTGGGCTGAAATCCAGAGAATAAGCCATGTTATCATTATTCCACAAAGTATTCTGATTAGTATCCTCATCTTTTTTGATATGATATTGAATTTTTTGCTTGTACACTCTTACCTTCCTAGTTTGGGCTGAAATTCAGATTCTTTGTTTTTTTTCTGCTACATTTTGAGTAATGGTTCTTGGTTAATCCTGATAGAAGAAAATGCTGGAAATTAAGACTAAAATTGATAAAGACAATAAAAATATATGGATAATATTTGAGACATACTCAGCTGAAGAAGTCTCAAAATTGAATCAGCTGAAAACATGGTGGAGAAATCAAATAAAATGCTGATGTCAGTTATTATCATTTGGAATCAGTTGTCCTTCTCCTAGACTGGTTACCCTCCCACGATTAGTCAGCCTAGTTTACCTTGTTACTTTACCCTTAGCTTGGAGAGAAGTGATGGATTCATGCCTTCCCCAAGGGCATTAGTGCAAAGCAAACATAAATAGTTATGACCAAAGTTTGGACTTGACTTGCTGTTGTCCATACTCTTATCTGCTACGCCCTTCGCACTTCCCCAAAATGTTGATATTGAATTAATTAATGAAATTTTGTGTTTCTCTTCGAATTCCTTTTTCTTGTTCTTCTTTCACTTGCATGGAAGAATGATTGTTCACCAACTTCAGCATTTTCTAACATCAAAGGTGCAACATTTTCCTCAAATTATTCACGGTAATCTACCGTGCTTCTTTGACATTGAAAGATATAAGCCTGCTTCAAATAAAGGTTGCGTGTGGAAACCAATAAGACTTTGATCGCAGGTAATACAGTAATTAACATTCACCATTTTCTGAATTTCAGAGGATATAATATATTGTACACGGAAAATTCATATTTATAAGTCATTAGTCCAATACTTAATTTGGACAAAACAAGGAACAGAAGTTTTCGGTAATGTTCCTGGTTTATTTCAAAAGTTGTACAAAAGACACAACATACAAAATCAAGTCAACAGAAAATACAAAAATCCGAAGAGTTAATAATAACACAAAGAAGTCAAGTTTTGTTTCTTCAATTAATTTTCTCTTCTGGACCTTTTCATATTTCCTGTATACATATATATATGAATTCAACTATGTATAGATATATGAATTCAACTATGTATAGTTATATGAATTCAACTATGTATAGATATATGAATTCAACTATGTATAGATATATAAATTCAATTATGTATAGATATATAAATTCAATTATGTATAGATATATAAATTCAATTATGTATAGATATATAAATTCAATTATGTATAGATATATAAATTCAATTATGTATAGATATATAAATTCAATTATACATAAATATATAAATTCAATTATACATAGATATATGAATTCAATTATACATAGATATATAAATTCAATTATGTATAGATATATAAATTCAATTATACATAAATATATAAATTCAATTATACATAGATATATAAATTCAATTATACATAGATATATAAATTCAATTATACATAGATATATAAATTCAATTATACATAGATGTATAAATTCAATTATACATAGATATATGAATTCAATTATACATAGATATATAAATTCAATTATACATAGATATATAAATTCAATTATACATAGATATATAAATTCAATTATACATAGATATATAAATTCAATTATACATAGATATATAAATTCAATTATACATAGATATATGAATTCAATTATACATAGATATATAAATTCAATTATGTATAGATATATAAATTCAATTATACATAAATATATAAATTCAATTATACATAGATATATAAATTCAATTATACATAGATATATAAATTCAATTATACAAAGATATATAAATTCAATTATACATAGATATATGAATTCAATTATACATAGATATATAAATTCAATTATGTATAGATATATAAATTCAATTATACATAAATATATAAATTCAATTATACATAGATATATAAATTCAATTATACATAGATATATAAATTCAATTATACATAGATATATAAATTCAATTATACATAGATATATAAATTCAATTATACATAGATATATAAATTCAATTATACATAGATATATGAATTCAATTATACATAGATATATAAATTCAATTATGTATAGATATATAAATTCAATTATACATAAATATATAAATTCAATTATACATAGATATATAAATTCAATTATACATAGATATATAAATTCAATTATACATAGATATATAAATTCAATTATACATAGATATATAAATTCAATTATACATAGATATATAAATTCAATTATACATAGATATATAAATTCAATTATACATAGATATATGAATTCAATTGTACATTGATATATAAATTCAATTATACATAGATATATAAATTCAATTGTACATAGATATATAAATTCAATTGTACATAGATATATAAATTCAATTGTACATAGATATATAAATTCAATTGTACATAGATATATAAATTCAATTGTACATAGATATATAAATTCAATTGTACATAGATATATAAATTCAATTGTACATAGATATATAAATTCAATTGTACATAGATATATAAATTCAATTATACATAGATATATAAATTCAATTATACATGGATATATAAATTCAATTGTACATAGATATATAAATTCAATTGTACATAGATATATAAATTCAATTGTACATAGATATATGAATTCAATTGTACATAGATATATAAATTCAATTGTACATAGATATATAAATTCAATTGTACATAGATATATAAATTCAATTATACATAGATATATAAATTCAATTATACATAGATATATAAATTCAATTGTACATAGATATATAAATTCAATTGTACATAGATATATAAATTCAATTGTACATAGATATATAAATTCAATTGTACATAGATATATAAATTCAATTGTACATAGATATATAAATTCAATTGTACATAGATATATAAATTCAATTGTACATAGATATATAAATTCAATTGTACATAGATATATAAATTCAATTGTACATAGATATATAAATTCAATTATACATAGATATATAAATTCAATTATACATAGATATATAAATTCAATTGTACATAGATATATAAATTCAATTGTACATAGATATATGAATTCAATTGTACATAGATATATAAATTCAATTGTACATAGATATATAAATTCAATTATACATAGATATATAAATTCAATTATACATGGATATATAAATTCAATTGTACATAGATATATAAATTCAATTGTACATAGATATATAAATTCAATTGTACATAGATATATGAATTCAATTGTACATAGATATATAAATTCAATTGTACATAGATATATAAATTCAATTATACATAGATATATGAATTCAATTGTACATAGATATATAAATTCAATTATACATAGATATATAAATTCAATTGTACATAGATATATAAATTCAATTGTACATAGATATATAAATTCAATTGTACATAGATATATAAATTCAATTGTACATAGATATATAAATTCAATTGTACATAGATATATAAATTCAATTGTACATAGATATATAAATTCAATTATGTATAGATATATAAATTCAATTATACATAGATATATAAATTCAATTATACATGGATATATAAATTCAATTATACATGGATATATAAATTCAATTGTACATAGATATATAAATTCAATTGTACATAGATATATAAATTCAATTATACATAGATATATAAATTCAATTATACATGGATATATAAATTCAATTGTACATAGATATATAAATTCAATTGTACATAGATATATAAATTCAATTGTACATAGATATATAAATTCAATTGTACATAGATATATAAATTCAATTGTACATAGATATATAAATTCAATTGTACATAGATATATAAATTCAATTGTACATAGATATATAAATTCAATTGTACATAGATAAATGAATTCAATTGTACGTAGACATATATTTTCAATTGTACCTAGATATATATTTCCAGTATACATAGAGGTATACTTCCCTTGTACATTGATGTACATTTCCTGAACACATATTTTCAATTATAGATCAATATATATATATTCAATCATACACCAAGATGCATACATAAATATTCAATTATACATCAGTATATATATGTTCAGTCATATGTGTTCAATAATACATCGATATATGCATATGTATTCAATTATACATCGATATATGTATTCAATTATACATTGATATATGCATATGGGTTCAATTATACATTGATATATGCATATGGGTTCAATTATACATTGATATATGCATATGGGTTCAATTATACATTGATATATGCATATGGGTTCAATTATACATTGATATATGCATATGTATTCAATTATACATATATATAAAATCTTTTTGATTCTACATATATATAAAATCCCTTTGATTTTACATATATATAAAATCTGTTCGATTATACATATATATAAAATCTGTTCGATTATACATATATATAAAATCTGTTCGATTATACATATATATATATAATCTGTTCGATTATACATATATATATATAATCTATTCGATTATACATATATATAATCGGTCCGATTATACATATATATATAATCAGTTTGATTATACATATATATATATATATATATATATATATATAATCTGTTCAATTATACATATGTATATAATTTGTTCGATTATACATATATATCTGTTCAATTATAGTATATATATATATATATCTGTTCAATTATAATATATATATATCTGTTCAATTATATATATATATATATCTGTTCAATTATAATATATATATATATATATATATCTGTTCAATTATAATATATATATATATATATATCTGTTCAATTATAATATATATATATATATATCTGTTCAATTATAATATATATATATCTGTTCAATTATAATATATATATATATCTGTTCAATTATAATATATATATATATCTGTTCAATTATAATATATATATATATCTGTTCAATTATAATGTATATATATATATCTGTTCAATTATAATATATATATATATCTGTTCAATTATAATATATATATATATCTGTTCAATTATAATATATATATATATATCTGTTCAATTATAATATATATATATATATCTGTTCAATTATAATATATATATATATATATATATATATATATCTGTTCAATCATAATATATAAATATATATATCTGTTCAATTATAATATATATATATCTGTTCAATTATAATATATATATATCTGTTCAATTATAATATATATAGATATCTGTTCAATCATAATATATATATATCTGTTCAATTATAATATATATATATCTGTTCAATTATAATATATATATATCTGTTCAATTATAATATATATATATCTGTTCAATTATAATATATATATATATATCTGTTCAATTATGATATATATATATATATCTGTTCAATTATAATATATATATATATCTGTTCAATTATAATATATATATATATCTGTTCAATTATAATATATATATATATATATATATATATATATATATATATATATATAATTATACATATGCATATATATATTTGTTCAATTATACATGTATATATATAGAGATATATATATTTATTCAGTTGTACACATTAAATATATATATTCAATTATACATTGATATATATATATATAAATATATGTGTGTCCTATTCTACTCGTATATGTATGTGTCCTATTCTACACGTATATGCATGTGTCCAATTCTACATGTATATGTAACTTATATTATATCCATAAAAGTACTCTTTTTTGTCTCTTCCCACATTACAGTGTTTTTCCAATTGATTTTTCCGAACTTGTTGGTGTTTCATCTGAATGCATGTATCTAATGTTGATATATTGTTATTATACATTGGTACTTCCAGACCCTTTTTCTTGTTTTTGGCCAAAACACTGTTATGAAAACAATGTGGGATCCTCTAGTTTTTTTCAGTTGTCTGTCAGATTCAGAATATTTCCAGGAATGTTGAAAGACATGTCCATATTTTCTTTATTATGAAGTTTGTCCTGAAAGTATCTAGCCCTTAAATATTAACCAATAAGACCCACAGAGGACAAGGGCACCTTAGTCATCTCCAATGTGCTATCCTTAGAACCTCTCATTTTCAGCCCAGTATCCCTTTTCCTTTTCAAAAATATCTGCAGTCTCCTTTCCAGATAGCCATCAATTGTCTTTTTATTTGTCAGACCAAAGTGATGAGATGTTTTGCAGAAAAACTCTGCACAAGGCAAGAAGAATAATTGGTTCCGTCATTGTGAATATGATGGTTACACAGAACACTAATTCACTCAATGGTTCCTTGCTACCAACTGAATTACCCCATAGAAAACTTTCTGTTCATGCATGCACAGTAAAGTCCCCTCTGCTCAGTTGCTAAGTTATCCCAAGGCCATAAAACCAGTTTTCAAGATATTCAAAATGGCTGAATACTTTTGACTGAAACCTTGTACATCCAATACACACATTGCGGACATCTGTGTATATTTGCACACATGCTCATAGCCAATCTTCCCAAGCTAAATCCTAGTGCCATCGGAAACTTGAAATTTTTTCAAGATGATTTTGGCCCGTCCCATTTCTCATGGCTAATTGAACTATTATGGCATATTTTGATATAATGTAACTATGATCAGAATCCAAGTAATGTATTCAGTTGAGATTTTATTCTATACTTAATAGATAAATAGAATGCAAGTACTCTTTATAGTCACCTACAGAGCTGAAACATAGAACCTAACCAAGAGACAGACCTGCTGACAGAGAAGCATGCAACACACATATGAAAGAATTATTTTCAACCTCACATGAAGAGATCACAAGACAGCACAGTTTATCTGGGAAAAAACATGAGTCTGAGATATCATAGAATCTACTAGAAAATTCAAATGGCTATGGGCTGGTCGTGTTGCAAGAATGGCAGACAGCAGATGGACATCACAGCTGACAACATGGATCCCCAGAGATCACATGCACAACCAAGGCTGGCAAAATACAAGATGGAGAGACGAAATAGACAAATTCAGAAAGTGCTGGCTCCTTGACGCCCACAATAAATAGGTGTGGTCAATCCTGGGGAAAGTCTGTTCAGTGACAGACATTAAGAGACTGATGATGATGATAATGACTTTTATTTGTAACTTTACAATACGAACATTATCTGCCTAACATGACTGCAGCTATGCTGTAAAAACTGGAACAGAAAAATATTGATATGCGAATGTGGCTTTTGAAAAACCGACAAAATAGTCAACAGAAACAGTTAACTTAGAGATTATTTTCAACATGTATAATTATGATATATTCTTGGATGTATAATTATTAATTACAGGTATACTTTGAATAATGTGGTTTTGGTTAATGTGGTCGAGGTATTGCTTTGAAAACTAATGTAACTAAATATAAGCTGAAAAAATACATTAAATCATAGTAAGACCTTTGAACAGTGCCGTTTGAATGTGGAAAATTTTGGAACGAATTAACCGCATTATGCAAGGTGTTCTTGTGCTACTTTATTTTTGGTAACTAAGTCTTGATAGCTTCGAGTCAAAGATAAAAATTGGAGTCAGCTTTCAGGATGTTTACAGTAGGTTCTTCAAGTTACTTAGTGGAGGTTCTGCAAAGCCACTTTGTGTTTCTTGGTATATCTATCTGAGTCCGTTCATATCTACTTACAGATGTGTGAATAGTGCATAGATATATGTATATATTTAATTATGAAAGATAAGTTCTGAAAATTACTGTTACCCATGTGATTTTATTATTCTTGGAAAATATAAAATCTCTGGATTGAATCTACCTATATAATACATTATTGTCTATAACATTTGTCAACAGGGATAATTATTAAAGGCTCATTTTCTCTTATTCAATTTTTTATTGAATAATTTCCCTTATTTTTTTTTTACTATTGCAACTGCATGAAATATCCAGGTTCATTGTGGTTGAATGCAAGCAAATAAATTCAGAGCAGCCTAATGTTTTTGATATTCTTGAAAGTACAATGCAATTGTAAAATCATTCATATAACACGGTTATTTTTTGACGGCATAATTAAACAGATAACTCATAAGGTCTGCCAACTTTTACTAGTTGATTGGCTGTCACTATCTGGAGAATTGAAGTGGATTGACCAAAGAGGTCAGGGGTCACTCATTTGCAAGTCGTTCCTGCCAAAAGATAATGATAGGTAGCTCTAGACTATCCACATATCATCTTGGATAGTCTCCAGGCAAAATAATGGCAAAAATGAAATACTGGGTTTTGGCATTTTGCAATTTTCTAGAATCTTGAAAATTTTCTTGGGTTTGTGTCAAACTCTCTGACATCCCGTCAGTTTGAATTTTAAATTACACCATTTTCAAGCTCGTACCATATTTTATGTCATAGTAGTTAGGGGTGCTTGGGTATAGAAAGAATTCTCCCTCATTTCAGAAGGGTAGTCTACAATTGTAAAGGTTAAATATTGGTTTAAGGAAGAGCTTCATTTTAACGTATTGTAGGCAGGGTGTTTCTTTCTCTTTCCTTTCTCTCTTATGGGGCGGGGGTACGGGGACAGCAACAACAATTAGAAGAGCATTTAATGCAGGAAATCAAAGCCAAGGATTTACTTTTACATATATGATCAGTGTATTGATGTGAATTATAATTCATCCGACAATCTGAAAGTGAAAAGACAATTTCGAAGACCATCTTGTGCAAACAAGATTTCTTCAGTTTACCACTACTTCATACTGGTTTCTTCAGAAAAAGTTATGTAGAAACAATTGCCAGTTTTTCGCTTGTCTGGTTGTGGCTAGATTTTATCATGAGTAATTAAACCTAGTGGATTTAAAGTGTTGTGAAACCTAAGGCAGTGATTTGCTTTTAATCATCGGCTGGGCTGTGTTTATTGTTCTGCAGGGAGAGAATCAAATAACATCTTGATGCGTGTATGAATCAATACATATATTATTAGTAGTATTAGTATTAATAATGTATTTATTAGTGTGTTCTTGATAGTTACCTTCTTACACTTCCATGTTGGGTTCTACAGAGAAGCCGAACATTTATGACAATAATTCTTCTAAAAAGGATTCTAATCGCTTTTGTTTATTATGTCAACATTTTTTCTTTTTTTTTTTTTTTTTTCAGTTCGTGTGTTGTTATCGAATAATGTTGATCCTAATTTAACCAATGAAGATGGACTAACAGCACTTCATCAGGTGAGTCAGATTTTGACACTAGTAGCAAGAACTTTTTCTTTTTCTTTCATTCACTAAAATAATTCCCATGGACTATTAAAAAAGGTCTATTGATGTAACCGTACTCACTGTAATGGGAAACCACACTGAGATCCGATACGTCAAATAAACAAATTTTAAAATCTCACCTTGCAGAAGAAAATGAAACCCCAAAGAACTTTCCCTCCCCCTCTCTCCCTACCCCCTCTCTCTTGTTCTCAATTTCTGAGATGAGGAATTCATTGATTTACTCAAACTAGTGTTCTTGTTATCGCCACAACGTTTTGGCAGCTGTACCCTCCAGTGTCTGCAGGTGCTTGTCATACTTAATAACCTTTCCAGAATTTCAAACCAAGCCCTTTATCCAATCCGTGGAGATAGATTGTTCTTATTCTGTTGTTCAGAGGTGTGTGGGGGGGTATCTAATATCAGTCAATTTTTCCTTGTTTTTTCATCATTGCGATGTTGCTTATCTGTCTTTCCTATTGAACAATATTCATATGAGTTTTTGTCACTATCTAACCCAAAGATTGAACTGGTGACTTTCCAAGCAGGTTAATGGATACACTTGACGATGATCATTATCCACTTGCCTGTTTCTCTCCCCCCAAACTTGATGTCTATCTCCTGAAATTGATGACAACTGAATGATCTACACAATTATTTTCAAATCACTTATGTGCATAGCTAAAGGGTAGAACAAGAAATCAATGGCAAAGATTTTTAAAGTTCTTCTTCAGAACAGGTGTGACTTATAATTATGGCTTCACTGTAACAGAAGTGTGCCTCATCATCTAGCAACAAGTTTGGATAGCCTAAATGCTGAATCAAAAAAGCTGGACCAGTGAGAATGAGATATGCAAAGGCAGCAGAAGCCAGAACAGCTGAGAGTTTGTGTGAAGATGTGGAATGAAGTATTAGGTCACATTAATGTAAATGTTGTCTCAGAGGAAGGTCCCGCACATGTGCTCAAATCAGTGACTTTGAAATCAAAAGAGATATTGTCAAAGAAACAAGATGTTAATGCAAAAAGGACATGGGTTTGTTTGGAGACATGGATAAATATTTATTTTGTCTTCCACGAGATGTCAGTCTAGGGCTTGGTGGGCCTGTAACACTTGGGCCATGGCCCGAGCATTTCTGCTACATCGTCAGTCGTCTTGTCTTGATACCTGAACATCTGACATTGTAGGATCTGAATGCTGGTTGATCAGTTGGCACCTTTAATAAGTTTGGGAACCATTCAATTCTTTAATGCTAGATGTATTTTTGGACTGGTATTGCTCTTAGGATTTTACTGATGTTTTTCATTGATTATTGAGCAACTTTTGGCCACATTCAGGGGTCAAAACTGCTTAAAGCTCTTCAAAGATTAAGAACTTGCTTTTGATAAAAAAAAAGAAAAAGAAAAATTTGGCACTACATGTCCATTATATAACTATCCATGTGCCATAAATTAGCATCTACTGATTTCCTTGGAATCCCTTTGTCATGACAGTAAACTGTCCTTTAGTTGATAATCATAATGTAACTATCAGTGTACCATCAATTTGTATCTATTGAGATTGACATTCTGGGTCAAGACTCTATTCCATTCTGTTGTACATGACCATCATATAACTATTGATGTACCATCAAACTGCAGCTATTTAAGGGTTTTCTTTATGTTTGGGATTCAGATCACATTGTTCAGTAGGTTATAACCATTATATACTGTATTTAGTCCACTCAAATAGTGTAATGGTTTGCATATCTACCTCACATGCTGAAGGTCCAGAGTTTGGTTCTTAGGATGAACAAACAGTGTGGAAAACTCTTCATTAGGACAAATTTACCTGTGTACCCTGCAGCTGATTGAGTACACTCTAATCTGTTTTCTGTGTAAGTTTATGCTTAACTGGTCTCTTAGTTTATTCCAGGCAGTATTCACACTTGTTTTTGCTCCCTCTAAAATCTGGGTATTTTTAGTGATCACTGCCCAACAAAAGATGAGAAAAGTTGGGGTTTTTTATTGAGTGACTAACCAGACCTGCTGATAATTGTTTATTTTCTTCTTCCAGTGTTGCATTGATGAGAGCAAGGAGCTGCTGGCCCTGTTGTTGGAATATGGTGCTGATGTGAATGCTCGTGATAGTGAACTGTGGACCCCACTTCACGCTGCTGCCACTTGTGGCCACATACAATTATGTGAGATGCTAGTCGATCAGTAAGTAAACACAGTCTCATCATGAGTGTGGAATTTACTTAACCCAAAGTACTGTTTGGTGGGGGGGATTTTGACAAATTAACTTGCTGAAACCATGCCCAGGAATCCCATTGGTACACACAGAAAATTTGATGCAAATATGTCTTATGGTTCCTGAGTTATGCTGTCATGTACAGATTGACATTTAATGAATTTTAGTTGGATACTATTATTACTTTATAGTCTATATATAGTATTGTATCAAATCACTGTAGTCCTACAAATGGCCTGATAATCCAACTAGTGGGCTGCACATTATTCTTTCTTTGAGTGCATCTATCTATTTATCTGTGTGTGTGTGTGTACATGTTTCTCCTGGCACTTCTGATTACATTTTTATGGCTACAACCTTGAAAATCTGTTCATGTAGAGTTTTTCCTTTCTGTTTAATTGAAAGAAATTTCTTAGAACTCAGCTCCTCCATTCTCCATGGAATTTTCACAAGTCCAACTCATGATAAAAAAAATGCTTAAAAATATCATCTATCCCTGATATTTTTGTCAGCTGGGGTGCAGTTTTGAGAGGGAGGGTGCAGCTAATGCATAGCGCAATTGAAAAGGTTAGTATTAAAACTTTCAAGTCAATATGATAAATCCATTAGTAAAATAGTTTGACTATTCAGTTTCTAGCAAACACAAATAGAGTATGGTATGTTAAAATAGGAGATCAAAACCAGATGGCTAAAGGTGTTCGTGTAGTGTGTATGTGTCATGGGGGATTGGAAACTGCTTTGCACCGCAATATGAAATTCCACTCAAAGACCCTCTTTGACACACATTTAAGTTTTACCCGCAAAATCAGAAAGAAATCAGATGCTTGTCATGGAGTAAGAATTCACAAAGCAGTTCTCTTGGCAGGTTTTCTTATGATCTGCAGATTTTTCTCTTCTGATAACATTAAACATGGTTGGTCCAAGTTGAAACTTGAGATTTGTCAATTCAGAGGAATTTGCTCAAATTAGATTTCTGTAATAGGATTTTAGTTTTATCAAGATATGATCCCTCATGAAGAAAAAAGAATTTGACACTAACAAAACCAACTACATTTAACTGATTTTTGTCTGGATAAAAGTTAAATTGGGAAACCTTCCTGGCTTTGAATCAGGGCTTGTTGCATATGTTATAAACGGACACTTGAATTTAGAAAATACGCATAAATATGAAAACACATTTTTTATTTGCTATACTAACAGATAATACAACAAATATATACCTGACATTTCAGTTATCTGAATTGAAATTATAATGGAAGAAATGTGGGATGAAAAGCAATTGAAATTAATCTGATAAAAATGTGGGATGGAAAACAATTAAAATTAATATAAAAATGTGGGATTGAAAAACAATCAAAATTGATATGAAAGAAATATTGGATGATAAACAAATAAATTCTGTTACAATATCAGTCATATGGCAACTCTTTACAGACACAACTGTATATTGCAATTGAAATGATTGCATGATTCACTAGCCTCATTCAAGCATCCATTATTTTTTGTCAAGTATGTCATTTTCGAGACTTATTCCAGGTAAATAAAGGTGTGAGAGACTAATTTGATATCAAATTTTCCTATTCAAATCTCCTCAATAAGGTGGCAGTATTGTATTTGGTTGATAAATTTTGTGAAACTGGGTGTGTACAGGCTTTAAAAAGCTTGGGTCAGCCATCATTGTTAACTGCCAAGGTTATCAATGATTTGCCCAAGCATTCAACTTGCTTTCCCAGAAAATCTCTTTGAAAGCTATCTTTGTAGACTGAGATTTGTATTAATACTATTCACAGGGATACTAAGAAGTTGAAATTTTGCGCTTATCACGTCGGTGTTGTTCATCAACTGAAAGGAATCAGACCATGAAAAATGTTCATGATATTGTCGCCATTGATTTCATACTTTAGCTGAGAGAATGGTATTGAAGTAGTGGATCATGTTTATTTTAGTGAAAAGTTTGGTTTCTCTTGGATGGTTATGTAAACAGTCAGAAAAGCCGATTATGGAGGAGTGAAAATCTTCACACTTGTCACCAACGATCATTAAAAACAAAAAAATTGGAGTATTGTGTGATACAGCCCTTTATTTTTCAAGGGAAGAGTAAATGGTGAAGTTTATAGTGACTTGTTCCAACAGATTTTGGCACTGTTGTTGCACCACGACATACTGCTAATAAGACGATACTCGGGTTGGCGAAATATTTTGGTAATCAATTAGTGACTCTGGTTCCATTCAACAATATCCAGGCTCAATAGTATTTGCTCAGGTGCTGCCAGTCAATAGTCTCACACATAATATTTGGCCAACAATATATATATATATATATATATATATATATATATATATATATGTGTGTAAATATATGATTTCCTTGATTTCTATTTTTGCCTCCAAAGCAAAACGTATGATGCTAAATTTGTATTCTACGGAAACCTTTTATCCATTGAAAGGTACGGATATGCTACTGAAGATAGGAACCCCTCTTGAAACATATATATCATATTAATTCATTTATGAATTAAAAAAGTCTCCATATGCTTTTAATCCTGAGTCTGTCTCACTCCTTATTGTCGCATATATATATATATATATATATATATATATATATATATATGACATAAGCTCTATACTTAAATCATAGCTGAAAGGGAGTTGGTGCTTGATCAACATTGCTAGGGTGTCTCGTTAATATAACTGTTTTTAAAATATCCGAAATAGTTACAACTAATGATCCCATCAAGAGAAAATTTACAAATCATACCATAATAATAAAGTATGTGTAAAACAAAAAAAACACTGAAGAAAATTACATAAAGTACAGTGACAGATATTAGAAAATAAGTGACTGAAGTGACATGAAAAAATTTGTAAGAGTTTTTTAGCTTTTAAAGTTGTAAAGCTTTCTAGACTATATATATATATATATATATATATATATATATATATACACACACATACATAGTAGAAAGTAAGTAATATAATGCAGTATCAGATGTATAATGGGTTTATGTCATGATGTTCTTGCTAAATTCAACATTAAGTTGGATTAGAGGAGATCTTAAAATATGAAGAAATAAAGGATTCACTACACAAACACATTTATGTTTTTGTCCTGTTTAGGTTTCTTCAGTGAGAATAAAACATTTTCAGAAGGAATGTATCTCAAAGAGCTGATGAATTAACAACCTACTGATAAGGGAAGCACTTATAGTATCTCCTGCTAACTCATAATTTATAACTCCCAGCAAGCAAAGTATCTCCACTATGTGAAAAAAAAAATATTATGAGCTGTGACTGATAACTAAACTAGGAAAAAAAAAAAGAAAATATATGTAAACGGAATAAAAGGAAGGTTCTCCACCCTAGAAAAATAGATACACCCCCAAAAATATCTTAGATAGAGAATCGTAAATAAATCAAATCATTCTCCCAAAGAAGCCTGAGCAGAGCAGAAACATGAACTTGTTTGTGTGTTGAATCCTTTATTCCATCGCATATAAATATAGTGTCATCCATATATATATATATATATATATATATATATATATATATATATATACTGAATAAAAATGGAAGTCTGAGCAAAAAAAAACATTGATTTACCCTCACTTTCTTAAATTTTGTATGTCAATGCAGATATTTTTTTAAATGAAATGATTGAAAAAAATTTGTATGAGTTCAATGAAAATGTCTGAAGATTTTCAAGCTTTTAGTATTGGGTTTCCTTTTTCTCAATTTACAATTCTGAGATGGTAAAAAAGGCCAGATTACGCAAATGATAGAAAGACTTATATTAGTTACTTTCTGAAGAAAATTATAGATTTCAGAACTAATTTTCCTTTTGCTTTCACTCATCCTCATCTAAAAAATGTCCATGTAAAAAAATTAAAAAAACTGAAATAATTGACAAAAATCACTACAACTTAAAATTTCTGAGGATTTTATCTCAGTATTTTTCCCAATTCACAAGTCTTTGTTCAAAAAATTTTGCCATTAAAACATGAAGCTCTAAAATTGTTATCTTAGACAGAAAAGATGTCTAGAGCCGTTATTATAAAGACATCATTTTTAGAAAAATAATGGATTTTGTAACTAAAGGATATTTCCCATTTTATTCGCTTGTAAATTCATATCAAAAGAATGTCTATGATTTTGGTGAAAACGTCTGGAACAGAAATGTTCCAGTAACAATTTACATCATACGCTTTTGTTTTAAATCTCCATAGTTCAATTTGATGACTGGAGAATAGATTGGCCTAAAACATTGTGATAAAATTCAGCAAAAAAGATGAAAAATCTCACAAAAACTGATGGAAATGAGTCAAAGGAAGTGAGAGGTCATCTATGGAAGGAGTGAATAGAAATAGATTGAATATCGTAGTCGTAGGATTATGGAATAGATTACTGGACTATGTTGTGCCATCAGCAAATTTAAATGAATTTGAAAAGAATCAGAATGTTTATCCAAGTTATTACACATTAGTGTTAGCAGTGATGTACTACATTTGAGCATCCTTTACCCAAAATGCCTGGGACTAGGAGAGTTTCAGATTTCAGAATATTTTTTAATACATAATGAGATATATTGTAATGTAAGGAGTGTAATTTTGAGTTTTCTTAATCTATGTTTATCTCCCATTAATTAGATTGTGTACAAAAAATGCTTGTTTTTTGTGCTGTATTGTAAGAGAAAAGTTCTTAGATTATTTTATTTCATTTTTATTGTTCACTGGAATTTTTTGGTATTCAAATACAACAAACTAAATCTTTATTGAATAGAGTTTGAAAAGAGAAAGTGATACAATCAAGAAATGGATGAATTCAATGATAATAGGTGAGAGTTAGTGGAGGAGGTTTTTAGGTGGGAAAACATTTGAAGGATAATGAACAAAAGAATAGCTTACAACACAATGTATCTTCTGTGTTTTTTTTTAATCTAAGATATATAAGAACAAATAAGCATTGAATTACAATTGGCTGTAAATGTAATAGAAACCAAGTCTGAGAATTTTAATCTGTTTTGTCTTCCTCCATTTGTGGTGTAAATATAATTTTATGTTTCTAACGAGTTAAAGGGAAATAAGTAAACTTTTACTCTAGTTGAAATAAGTTTTGTGCCTTGTTGGGAATTGGAAGTTTTGGATTTCCAAATATTTTAGTTTTCAGTTTTTCAGTTAAGGGGTGCTCAGCCCCAATCTGTAAGTATGATTATTTGCTTTTAGATACAAATTGTATACTTTTTATCAAACTAAAATAAATGTTCCAACAACAATAATCTACTTATATAATGAATAGTGACTTTTTCTGTTTCTCAGCCCATAACAATGGACTATTTTACTTGAAGTTACAATTTTACAAAAAAAATATCACCTATCCACCATTTGAATCAATAGATATTTCCACATAGACAATTCTGAACATTTGTGCAATAATTCAATCTCGTTTTATTTTCTCAATTTTCAATACTTCTTCGGACAATTTGTCACCAAACTTGAAGATGAATGAATGGTCATTTCAGTTTGTGTGTGTGTGTGTTTATATTGTAGTAGACACTTATGAGCAAGTGGAAAAGACTAACAGGGTAAACAACTGTCCTATCTTTATTGGGAGGCTTCTCAGACATCACTCTCAAATTAATAACGATTATACGACAACAAGATGTGACATTGAGAGAGAGAGAGAGTTAATGTGAGATGCAATCGAGGAAGTCAGTAAAGAGCAAGATGGAGGTTTTCCTTTGACTTCTGATTCTTCCGCTCAGGACAACTTCCTAAGGGTCAACCAGAAAATAGCGAGTCAACATCCTTCTTCTCCATTAGCTCCATTCTCATCCCTGATACTTGATTCATCCACCCAAAACAACTTCATTGCGGTTAACCAGAAAATTTGTAAGTCAGCATCCCTCTCCTCCATAGACTACATTTTCAGCCCCAATACCATTTGAATGAAAGTTTTGATGTGATTGTTTAGTTAATCCTATTCGTGATATCTCTGATTACATCAACAACTATCTAATAAATAACAGTGAAGTGTCTCCGTAAGTCAAGGCCCTTTCAATCAGTCCTCCTCTTGCATATCTACATTATACGATGTGTTATGTACATAAAATCCAATAAACAAGAGGAAAACGTGTGGGCAGTCGAAGATGCTTAGGATCGTTTTCCTGTTCTTGAGTTTCTGATGGACATGACACTGACCGTTTCTTGGTTGAAGGTCACTCTGGAGCTAAATGTAAATAGAATACCCAAAACCACTTGAAACTAGAAAGCATGCGGAGAGCGCATACCTCTGCCAACGCCATTGTCACTGAATGAAAGTCTGTTAACAAATAGTTATGATGCAGAAGGTGGGGGGAGGTAACTATTGAAAAATTAATGGATCTATCCTGAAATTTAATTACATCTTCCATTGCCCATTACCGTAAAATTTAGTTGAGATTTATTGAGAACATTTGGAGATATTGTGTATGTATATATGTGTGAGTGTGTGTGTGTGTATGAATATGTAGCTACAATACTGAGGAGGCAGGGGGTGATTGATCTGCCCCAAAATTTAATCATTTCTCCTATGGCCCGTTGCCCACTCTTTTACAAAGTTTCATTGGGAACTTTATGTGGATGATCAGACTGGCAGACCCAAGTGAATACCTATACCTCTTCCAACCGACAAATCAGTGTAAGGTGCCTGCCAGATACTACAATAAAAGAGGTGGCAGCAGTGGAATGTCAATGAGTTTGTTGAATGTCCATTTCTGTATTTGTGTCATAGTTGAGTTTGACTTACTTTGATAAGTGACAGTCAATGGAACCTCTCTGAGATAAGTGCAATCAATCAGGAACCTTTTCTCCTACTTATCAAATTGCTTACTATAATATGTGGGGTGTATACTATGTCTGATAAAGAATTTCAATAGGTAAACAATGAAGATAACTCTGAATAACAGATTGGTAGGAAATCAATACTTGATTAACATACAAGAGTGTTGGGCAATTGACTTTGAATTTTCTATCTTTATTCAGATTGTCATCAGAATTCTAAGAAAAGTAGTAAACTTCTTTGAGATAAATTGTGTGTATCTGTATACTTATGTTAGTTTATATATATATATATATATATATATATATATATATATATATATATATATATATATATATATATATATATATATATATCTCAATTAAGTACATAAATTTTGTCTTTGACAATGGTATGCTCTCATTACTCCAAGTATTGAGCTCTGTTAGAATAATGATTTTTCATAATATGTAAAACTTGTGGTATATATATATATATATATATATATATATATATATAAAGTGACAATATTATCTATCTCGTTGAGTGCACACAATGTGAAATATAATACATAGGCATATTGGAATGGCCAATTAACATCAGACTTAACAACTACAAACCCAGAATAAAATCATCTGACAACAACTGTTCACTCTCAATAGAACAGCAGTTCTACCTACCTGACTACAATTTCCACAGTGATACACAATTCATTATCATTGAAAAGATAGAGAATAATATAGCCGAAATGGTCACTAAGATTCTTGAATCCCACAGAAGTTGATAAGATGCCTTTTAAACACTCTCATCTAATAGACATAGCATCATATTAAGCTGCACAAGTTAACAAATCGTAAATATCAATGTGAACCAACTTTATGAAACACAACTCTTACACAAGTATTCTAGAACACTACCCTAACATTTAAACAACCCTACCTATCCACTCATACACATACGCCAATACTACTGTAGATAATCAAAAAATAATAACTTGACCCACTTACTTAAATGTTTATCAAGAAAAGGACCATCATGAAAAGTGCATATCTTAGTGATCAAAACTCCAATAGATATTATCATGGCCTTTTAGGTCCCACAAAAACTTTCAAAGGTTTTCTCAGGCCTTTTAAAGTTTTCTTAGTCCTGTAAAATCATTGATCTTGAGGGTATTAAGATGTTATTTTCCTTGATTTATTCACCTCTCTTAGATACATATGATCATATATATATATATATATATATATATATATACACACACACACACACATATGAAGACCAAATAAACATTTCATATTTATATAATGCACATGTATTAGTGAAATATCTAATATGTAAAACATACTGTAATTGACATACATGGACAGAAGTAATCGAACCTACATTCACAACATAAGTAATGGTCCTTTTTCTTTTTCTGAAATTTACTCCTAAAATAAAAGTAGTCTGTTCAAATCTTTATAATTTGATATTTGTTTCATTTTTTCAAAGTGCACAGTGTATTAGTGGAGTCTTTAAACCAGAACAGAATAGTAATTTAATTACAGAAAAACAGATATATACTCCACATGCTTTTTCTATACTGATTGCTTGATTTTTTTTCCAGCAATGCTGATCTGTTGGCTGTCAACGCGGATGGAAATATGCCCTACGATATTTGTGAAGATGAGGATACATTGGACTTTGTGGAGAACGAAATGGCCAAACGTGGTGGGTTCGCTTTTCATTAATATCCGTCAAATCTCTTGAAATGTGCAATCATTTCTGTTTTTTATCTTTTATTTTCCTCGTATGGAAATCTTTGATATCTTCATTATTTTGATGGATAAAAATGCTTTGATCAAATGGATTGAGTGTGAACTGAGTTTACACTCTAAAATCAAGATAATAATATTGGAATATTTATTTAGGAGAAATTCGTCTTATTCTTTGGCAAAAACCTACATTAATTCAAGTAGGTGGGAACAATATGTATGTAATTTTCACAGGGAAAATGGACACCTGAGAAATTTTAAAATCTGGCTAAAATCTGCCTATTAATTGATTTTGAGAAAAAATTTGCTTCTAATTGATTTAAGGACAAATATTTATTTATAAGATCAATTTCTATTCTAAAGTTTTAGAGAAGAAAATTTTATTTTAATTTGATTGCTGCCATTTCTATGATTTATTCTATTTATGTATAACTGCTTTCATTGATTTCTATACATTCAATGGATATCGAGATATCATGTTTACCTTTTTTAAAAGTACTAAGGAACTGCTCAAATTAGGAGTCTTACCTTAGAAATTGAAAAATAGGGAAATTGAAATATTTTCTTGACAAATAAAACGAATCATAAAAATAATAAAAGATAGGGTGGGAATCCTATGGAAAAAATTATTCTTTTCCAATTCTTGGGATAGAAAAGAATTTTCTTTACAATTTGTCCTTTAATAAATAAGTATTGAAAATGACTATTGAAATTGAATAATATGCTGATTTTTGCCTGATTTTAAAAGAAATTTCAGTTGTTGATTTTACTGTGAAAATTGTATCTATATTGTTCATACCTAAATTCAAAGCATTGCCAGATTAACTATGTAGTACAGATCCCACAATTTCAAGAGCCCAAAGCTAAATGCTTTCTGATTCAGTGATTCTTCTCTTGTCTTATTAACATAGTACCATACTGCTCTCAACTTTTATAAACGATTTGGTGTTTAATGTTAGTGATTTGATCAAATCATCAGGTTTAGTTGGGATTATTATTTCAACACTGTAATTAATGGGGGAGTGGTATAAATGTGATTTATACGACACTTAAAAAAAGAAAGATCAAAACAAAAGCAAAGTAACACTATCACTGAAATGTCAGACATATTTGTGGATCTGTCTGTATAGCAAACAAAAAAATTAAATACTTTAAAATATACATGTTTTAATATTCATGTCTATTTTCTGAATTCAAGGGTCTCTTTATAACATATGCTACAGGCCCCACACTAGCTTAATCTGGCCCTGATTCAAGGCCAAGAAGGTTTCCCAATTCAACTTTTATTCAGACAAAACACAACCAAATTTGGTTGGTTTTGTTGGTGTCAAAAATACAAGAATATCAAATACTATCTCTGAAATGTCAGACATATTTGTTGTATCATCTGTCTGTATAGCAAATGAAAAAATTTAACTACTTTACAAGAAATATGCTTTTTTCATTATTTATGTATATTTTCTAAATTCAAGGGTCCGTTTATAACATATGCAACAAGCCCTGATTCAAAGCCAGGAAGGTTTCCCAATTTAACTTTTATCCAGACAAATCAGTTAAATGTAGTTGGTTTTGTTAGTGTCAAATTCTTTTTTCTTCATGAGGGATCATATCTTGATAAAACTAAAATCCTATTACAGAAATCTAATTTGAGCGAATTCCTCTGAATTGACAAATCTCAAGTTTTAACTTGGACCAACCATGTTTAATGTTATCAGAAGAGAAAAATCTGCAGATCATAAGAAAACCTGCCAAGAGAACTGCTTTGCCAATTGTTACTTCATGACAAGTATCCTATCTGATTTCTCTACTAAACCTTAATCCTTACCTTGAAATATCTACGAAGATAACATGAATAGAGCTTTAAACATTTTACAAGTTGGAAGTGTGGAAATTCCATGGTTCATCTTGAGAAATGAGGAACAAAATTTGAAGTAATTTCTCTTTTGATATAAGAAAAAAAAAAGAAAGATCTACATTCATTAATACTGGTAAATCCTCAATTGGTTTGTATAACTCATTCCAAATTTTTTGCATACTGTTCAAAACCACATTGTTCAAGGTATTCTTATTATCTGATGTGTTTTTTCTTCAGTTTGTACTTAGTTACTTTAAATTTTTATTGCAATACTTTAACCATGCTGAATCAAAATGGCGTTGCTTAAGGTATTCCTGTATTATCTGATTCATTTATAAATCTAAGGATTCTAATGGAAAACAGAATTCCTTCTCATTCTTTTTCAAAAATGGCAATATATAATAATGATAAATAAAATAGTATATATACTATGATATCGACAGATACGATAAATGTATATACTTGATGACTTCTATAGATCTGGTAAGTCACTTAATAGAAATTGTCATATGACCTACATATTTTGGCAGCATACTGTGTTGGGGATAATCAAGTAAGAAATGGGAAAAGTTACTTCTCTCACCTTTCATTGGGCAGTGATCACTAAAAAAGAATTTTCAAAAACAGGCAGGCATAAACTAGGGATCAATTTAGACTACTTGTTTTCCAAGGTGAACCCCTCATATTAAGAACAGGATATCCCTAGACACTTTACGCATAATGGGAATAGAACAAAGGACCTTTTGTGTATGAGGCAGACATGCTAACCATTACACTATCTAAGCAGGCTTTGTACAGTAGGAATAAATGTTGAAATTTTTAAACCTCTTGCTCCATTGATGCAGCCAGACTAACTTAAGAACTGAGACGAACTTGACAGTTTTTAATAGCAGTTTTACTATATAGTAATAAAAAAATGTATACATCATGAAATTGTTGTTTAATTGTTATTAACAGACATTATAAATCTATAGTAGTTATAAAATCATTATTGTAATATACGAACTATAAAGTGATAATTATGATAAAATATACACCCTAAGATAATGGTATTATAGAATATACACTCTAAGATAATGGTATTATAGAATAGGAGTTGTAAGTTATATTATTATAGAATAGGAGTTGTAAGTTATATTATTATAGAATAGGAGTTGTAAGTTATAGTATTATAGAATAGGAGTTGTAAGTTATATTATTATAGAATAGGAGTTGTAAGTTATAGTATTATAGAATAGGAGTTGTAAGTTATAGTATTATAGAATAGGAGTTGTAAGTTATATTATTATAGAATAGGAGTTGTAAGTTATATCATTATAGAATAGGAGTTGTAAGTTATATCATTATAGAATAGGAGTTGTAAGTTATATCATTATAGAATAGGAGTTGTAAGTTATATCATTATAGAATAGGAGTTGTAAGTTATATCATTATAGAATAGGAGTTGTAAGTTATATTATTATAGAATAGGAGTTGTAAGTTATATTATTATAGAATAGGAGTTGTAAGTTATATTATTATAGAATAGGAGTTGTAAGTTATATTATTATAGAATAGGAGTTGTAAGTTATATTATTATAGAATAGGAGTTGTAAGTTATATTATTATAGAATAGGAGTTGTAAGTTATATTATTATAGAATAGGAGTTGTAAGTTATATTATTATAGAATAGGAGTTGTAAGTTATATTATTATAGAATAGGAGTTGTAAGTTATATTATTATAGAATAGGAGTTGTAAGTTATATTATTATAGAATAGGAGTTGTAAGTTATATTATTATAGAATAGGAGTTGTAAGTTATATTATTATAGAATAGGAGTTGTAAGTTATAGTATTATTGTATAGGCACTGTGAGATAGTCATAATAGTGTATATACCATCGGTAATAGTCATGTAAATGATAATTGCATAAGTTATAATGTCATTCAGTAATTTGTTATTTCTAATTGTTTGCTTTAATTCTCTCCCAGGGATTACTCAGGAACAAATTGAGGATACAAGGCTTGTCACAGAACGACAGATGCTGGAAGATTTGAAAGATTTTGTCAGTCAAGGTGGCAAGCTAGAAGACATCACAGATCAGAATGGTGTCTCACCAGTAGGTGTCCAGATTTCAATTGAATTACCTTCTCACTCTATTCTTCTGTTTCCTACTTTTATTCCGATTACATTTTCTTTTGATACTGGGCAAACAGGGTATAAGTGCATTACATAAGATCATACTGGATGTCATCATAGCTTTACACCATTAAACACCGGTTCATAGCTACCCAGACTATTTTCAAACTCGTATCTTCATCTTCAGTGCTTTTGTCTCATCTCTGCCAATTCAGTCATTGGCCATTTTTATGTGAGTGCTGAGGCTGTCGGGTGCAAACGGGACATTTGCCCTCCCCTGGATTGTGCTTTCTCATTGAGGGCAAAGGAGTTTGAAAGTTGGATACTAATACACCCCTGGATCAAGGAGTCACTATGAACAATGATAGCATTGGACAAGTCACAGTTTAGGCACTCTTTAGTCCCTTACCTGACAACCAACATTCTTATATGGTTTTGTCCCGCCACCTCCTCTGAATATATCCCCCCACTCCCTGGAAAAGCAGAAGCAGACACTCTTTGATGCAACCAGAACATGGATCGAATCTTCCACAGTCCAACCCATATTTTCGTTGGCAAAGGCAAGAGTTTTTTTAAACATTTGACATGAATTCTTTAAGACTATACAACTTCTTTAGTAAGTCTCTTGTAGCCGTCCCCTTGTAGCACAAGATGAAGTGGGAACAGCAGTTCCTTGTCAATGCATATCTCCTCCATGACTTTGAAAGCTGTCTTCAAACGTCCACACATTGAGATTTTTTTCATTTCAGTTTCCATCCTCCAGTCAAAACATTCACTGACCCTCCCTGGTTGTCCAAAACACTTTACAGTCTTCATGGCATTGGTCTTACAATGCCTTGCAATAGTTCTGTGGAGTGTAAAATCATTTGACGCTAGCAATATCTGAAGACGATCAACCAAATTCAGTCATTTTGAAATGATTGTCCTTTGTTGTAGTGAACAAACCGTTCCTCTTATGAATTTTCACCAAAACTTACAAAATAAAGTCCTATAGAATAGGGATTCACTTGTAGCAGTTATATGCTGGGAAAAATGAATGCGCATTTCGTGTTACGACTTGGCCAAATATGATGTCTACTCGATTCGATATGTTTCATTGCATTATAACATCCTCTCAATTAAAACACTGAAATTCATATATTGGTTATAAAATTCCAATAAAATGTTACATCAAATCGGTGAAATTGCCTAATTGGCAAAGTTTCAACTTTGCTTAATCAAAATTATATAAATCAACTCTATTCTTATGATTAAAGGTTCATGCATTCAAAGTGGAATTGAAATTTCACAAGAAATAAGTAAATTTTGTGAATGAGACAATTTCGCTGAATCAGCATAATATGAATAAGGTGTGTTTGTATGAATCATGAAACCATTTCAACACCTTATTCTTGCTTTCCTTACACCTTTTCTCTTATCTTTTTTTATTTTTCTTCTTTCTCTCTCTCCCTCTCTCTCTTTGTACTTTTCTTCTTCTTTCTCTTTCTCTCTCTTTGTACTTTTCTTCTTTCTCTTTCTCTCTTTTTGGACTTTTCTTCTTCTTTCTCTTTCACTCTTTTTGGACTTTTCTTCTTCTTTCTCTTTCTCTCTTTTTGGACTTTTCTTCTTCTTTCTCTTTCTCTCTTTTTGGACTTCTTCTTTCTCTTTCTCTCTATTTGGACTTTTCTTCTTCTTTCTCTTTCTCTCTATTTGGACTTTTCTTCTTCTTTCTCTTTCTCTCTATTTGGACTTTTCTTCTTCTCTCTCTTTCTCTCTCTCTCTGGACTTTTTTTCTCTCTCTTTCTCTCTCTCTGTCTGGACTTTTTTCTTCTCTGTCTTTCTCTTTCTCTCTCTTTGGAATTTTTCTCCTCTCTCTTTTTCTCTCTCTCTCTCTCTTTGGAATTTTTCTCCTCTTTCTTTTTCTCTCTCTCTCTCTCTTTGGAATTTTTCTCCTCTTTCTTTTTCTCTCTCTCTCTCTCTTTGGACGTTTTTTTCTTCTTTTTCTCTCACAGTTTAGACTTATTCTCTATTCCCTCCTTTGTCACTTGTCTTTTTGATTGACTTTCTTGTTTGTAATCTTCCAGTTACACATAGCCGCAGCCAATGGCTACTTAGAGGTCGGCAACTTTCTCTTGGAGAACAAAGTTCCTGTAAATATTAGAGATGATGATTCTTGGGAGCCAATCCATGCAGCGGCTTGTTGGCAACAGGTCAGCGTTACCTTTTTTCTTATCTATTCATATATTAAGCCGTGTCATTGTCTATTTTTTCTGTCTGTAACATTTAACAAGGAAGATAACTATTAAATGCTAACTATTGAGTAATCTAATCTCCCTTGAAGAGCCACTGAAATTACAATCAAAGAAATACTCATCCAAAATTAATATTCATACTCATCAACGATATAAATATCAATGTTTTTGTGATAATTTTCTCATCAGCGTTATCTCTCTTTCTCCTCTTCAGTCTCTTATGTTGGATCTTCTTGTGAAACATGGAGCTGATATTGACTCCAAAACAAAAATGCACGATACTCCTTTTGGTAAGTTTTTACATTGTCTTATACATTTATGCTTTCACCTGGTTTGTCTTATTGCATGGGCGTACTAAGCAGTTAATTTTAGGGGCCTCAAAATTCAGTTTGAAAATGAAAATTGAGGTTCATATCATTATATGGCGGTAAATACTTATTTTGATTTTTGAAATAATACACTGAAATCTTCATTAGGAGTTGCTGCAAACTAATCTCCAACTTGTTAAAATATAAAAATAAATATGTCGTAAAAACGAGTATCTTTATAATGGGTCTACTGTGTGTAATAAGCTGAATAGATTTTATTTTTAAGGTCTTGGAGACCTGTCTCATCTTTTTAAATGCAAATCGATGTTGATATTAATTTAAGTATTCAGAAATGTGTGCCTATAGAAATGTTATGGTTATAAGTAGACATTTGCGTAAATACAATTTGTTTGCATAGAAATTTGTAAATACATAATTTGTCTGTTTGTAAATAGAATCAATTTGTTGGTATTGAAATTTAAAATGTGAGCTCATAAAATCAATATGGCAAAGTGTCTATTTACAACCTAACCATTAACTTTGTTTCATTCTACATAGTTTGATTACGATGTCGTTGAGAGAAAAAGATATAAATATATGATTATATAAGACTAGTTCACCCATGCCATCAAAAATGATGGTATATATGGAATATATGTACTCACATTGCATTTTATATCAGTGGATAATAGAAATTTGCATTGCAGTGAGCTTGGAGTATAGCCTTCTATACACATTGCATTATATATATATATATGGATAATAGAGATTTGCATTGCAGTGAACTTGAAGAATAGCCTTCTATACACATTGCATTATATATATATATATGGATAATAGAGATTTGCATTGCAGTGAGCTTGGAGAATAGCCTTCTATACACATTGCATTATATGTATATGGATAATAGAGATTTGCATTGCTGTGAACTTGGAGAATAGCCTTCTATACACATTGCATTATATGTATATGGATAATAGAGATTTGCATTGCAGTCAGCTTGGAGAATAGCCTTCTATGCACAGTGCATTTTATATATATGGATAATAGAGATTTGCATTGCTGTGAACTTGAAGAATAGCCTTCTATACACATTGCATTATATATATATATATGGATAATAGAGATTTGCATTGCAGTGAGCTTGGAGAATAGCCTTCTATACACATTGCATTATATATATATACTTGGATAATAGAGATTTGCATTGCAGTGAGCTTGGAGAATAGCCTTCTATACACATTGCATTATATATATATATATGGATAATAGAGATTTGCATTGCAGTGAGCTTGGAGAATAGCCTTCTATACACATTGCATTTTATATATGTGGATAATAGAGATTTGCATTGCAGTGAGCTTGGAGAATAGCCTTCTATACACATTGCATTGTATATATATGGATAATAGAGATTTGCATTGCTGTGAACTTGAAGAATAGCCTTCTATACACATTGCATTATATATATATATATGGATAATAGAGATTTGCATTGCAGTGAGCTTGGAGAATAGCCTTCTATACACATTGCATTATATGTATATGGATAATAGAGATTTGCATTGCTATGATTTATCATGTATTTTGTGTTTATTGATGTTCTGTTGTACATATTACTTTCCTATTTTTATATCCTTTACATCCAACTTTTTTATCACACCTTTAGAACATGAATGAAGTTCTATTTTTCCACTTCAGTTGCATGAATGAAATTCTTTCTCCTTTATCAGTTGCATCCCTTAGCGTGACGGAAGACATCTGCACATTGCTAATTTCTGTTTGAGTGGATTGTTGATGGAATTGCAAATAATGATATTTATGACTTAGAATAAGTTGTTCGCAATATTTCTATGCTACAATAAAGTAAATAACCTGTATTTATATGATTGTGTTGGTAAAATCAGTTTCACTGAACATTTTTCCAGTACCTAACTACAATATTATTGGGGGACTTGGTGTATATAGTCTTGTAGATTTGAAATTCTCATCCTTATCGGTTTTCTTTCAAATTTTAATTGTACAGGGAATCAACACATTCTGGTTGATCCATTCTTCAACCTTCATCAGGTGTATGATTTAAGAAATAAGGGAAAACTTTTTTTTCTTCATGCATTGATGTACCTGACATTGCCCTAAAAAAGGAATGTTCTGGTTCATATATTGATAAACACAATTTTTCTGAGCACGGTGGGGACGGGGGAAAGTTTCCCTGCTTTTTGTGTCTAGTAGAAAGGTTTCTCATCTTTTCTTGGATAATACACCTGATAAGGGCTGAAGGATGGATCAGCTGAAACATGTTGACCAGATCAAAAAAAGAAACTCAATTATCCAAATAAATCATCGATGACTCTGCTCAAAGTTATATACAATACTTGTTGGTTTCATCCTGGCATTTTAGTCACCATGTCCTTCAGCTTTTCCCATTGTCTGAAACTTTTGGATGACTTGGTACAGTTGTAGGAAGGGGGACCCTGATTTGTCACACTTGATGCAGACAATTTTCTATGTTTCACCACTTGATTACTCCATTCACATCACATGTTGTGTCGAGGTACAGTTATAAAGAACGTAATTTAGTATTTTGATTGGTTTTAAATTGATATAATTTTCTTATTGTTTCTTCAAGACAAAATACAATCGTACCATTGAGTCATTATCATTTTACAAATTATTTGGACCAATATTTTCATTCTTGTTGGTTTTATCACTATTTTTCAGTTGTTGTATTGTTTGGTTTCCTTCAGCTGAAGTAATAATAAAAGTTGCAAGAGCCGTAAGATCAAATCCAATCCTTAAACTCATCCTCTATGTTGAAGAATTCTAGTAGCTCAGTTGGTAGGCAAGTTTTCAGAGCATAGTTTCCTCTAAGCTTTGTGCATGTCACAGCATACACACTTTTTGCAGCTAACACAAAAAGCGAAATGATGTGCACATAGCAGATTATTTATATAAAATACTGTAGTAATTTGTAAGTATACTTATTACTTCTTATGCTAATTAATTATTATACTTACTTATTTCATCATTTCATTATATAAAAATAAAGATGACTCACTGATAATTCATTTAATGGAACTACTATTTGAACAATGTAGTTAGAAGTATAGCATAAAATCTTGATTGATTATGATGTTTTGTAGAATGGAGTTATACTTGTGCTATGTTAAAACATGCTAATACAGTCTTATTAGCTGAAAAAATAGGCTATACTGTGCCAAAATTATCTTGAAACATTAATTCATTGATCTTCTGAGCAGTTGGAATGAAAAGCAATTGAAATGAAAGAAACACTCGTCTAAAATTATTGGTTTACAATTATTTTTCCTTATGAGAAATTGTTTACCATAACAGTCAACATAGGCTCAAGCTGGTCTGACTATGTATGTATCCCGTGTACTGGCGGCACCAATAGAGCTAGAGTGCTGAAAATTTGAACATTTACTCCTTATGTCTAGAAGAAAACTATTTTGTAAGTTTTCAAATTCTCCACCGAAAATATGTTTTCAATTGGAGATTCAATTCATTGAGTAAGTTTATTCTAGATTGGTTCATCAATTTATGCCCAGTAGCATTCATGCTTGTTTTTAGAAAATTCACAGTTTTTAGTGATCATTGTCCAACAAAAGGTGAGAGAAGTAATTTATTCATCCCCCCCCCCCTTTTTTGCAATTGGTCACATGACGGTTTCTATGAATAACTAACCAGACCTGTTTTTTTTTGTTTCTAAAAGACATTTGTGAAGACCCCGATATAAAGCAGAAAATTCTGGACATGAAGGATGAGCTGGAGAATAAAAGAAGGAAAAACACTGGATCCGTCCGTAAGAGTAGCAGACCGAACAACCGCAGGTAAGTCTCCTCTCTCTCTTCTTGCCAGTTTTTCTCTTTCAGATAATAACACTTCTTTTATTACTGCAGCTTTTCTCTTCTTTTGTTCCTTATATTCCATGTTATCTGCTAATGGGGTAAATTCTAGAAAAGAAAGTGTCAAGTTTTTCTTCACTTGATGTTTTTTTTTACAAATGTTTGCTAATTCTTCATTTCATGGTTGGAGGTATTGTTCAGAACCACTTCTTCTTACACATATTTTGTTTAGTTTTGTAAAGAATGCCCACAACCATTGACAGCTATCAGTTGCAAATCAACAAACAGATTTTTTGAGATTTTGAAATAAGTTTTTTATTATGTTACATATGTTCATATATATATATATATATATATATATATATATATAATTTCATGTTCAACTATGATTCACCAAATATCTGTTTGTATAGGACAGCACAACTCAGGAAACATACAACATATCCCCATTAATTTTTTTTCTGTTTACTAATGGGACCCCCAGGCATGTTTTCAGCTTAAAAAAATAATGATCTGATTTCTATCCATCACTAAAAGTCTGATTCCATTTATCTGTATGTGGCCTCAAAGTAAACCAGAATGATACGTAATAGCTAGAGATATTGAATTCATGAACCCTCCAAAAAGTTTTGATCTCTTATTTGGGCCAATGGCCCTATCAAGGCCTTTCACAAGAAACTGAAAACTTGCCCTCTGGGCAGATTTTGAGCTAATGTTTATGTTATAATTGACTTTCAATATTTACTAGTTTATATAAAAGCATATATACACACACACTATTTTTTTTTATTTTTAGCTGATTTATCTTTTTTAAACCATAAAATTACTTCTAAATAATTTTAAGGTATTATGAAAGTCTATAGTGACGTACAAGTTCTGTCCAGAATGTATCCAGTCAATTAATGTTAATGGGGAAAACTAGCCTACCTAGAGCATTGGGTCTTAGTCCCCTTCAAAGTGCTCCCCCTTGGGATCTTTCTCACTTATCCCAGCATCCTTTTTACTCAATTTTCTCTTTCAAAACAGTCTACAAAGTTGTTTTTCATAGGCTGCCTCATCATGTTTGTTTTAATCTCGTCCACAGTCTAAAATCTCTTCCCTTCCAGTGGTAAAAGGCCAGTAGTCATAAGGAGGCTGACAGACTAGGTCGATGCAATGTTCTGCTGAAAATAAATGGGCACAGATGAGCATTATGAATGATGAGCTTACTCAATGGCATTTCAATTCTGACTGAATAATACCATTGGAGAGGGTCCGTTTATACATGCACCATAAGGTCCCTACTGATTGGTTGCCAAGTTGCATTCTCAAGATATTCAAAATGGCTACGTCTTAGACATACTCTGTTTTTTCATTTCTGCTGATATCTTAGTTTTATTTGTTGCTTTACATCCCAACGTCTGAAGTCAATCTATTCTTTGGTCATTCAATAGAATTGCTGGAATTTAGAACAATCACATATTTTGGCATGTTATCATGGTTACAAAAATAGCCATGCTTAATTGAATTTTTCTACCTCAGCCAACAAGTTGTGAAAGGTATACACAATCACCCTGGAGATAGTGTGGACTCTATCTCCAAAATATCTCGATGATTTTCAATGAAATTTTGTTGAAAGGTATGATATGACTACGGAGGATGTGATTGAATTTCTGGGTGGATCCATGAATTTTCACTTTTATCAACACAAGATAATATCTCAAAAGGTTTTCAATGAAATGACCTTTTGTCAAAGGTCATGGGCTGAGGGAGATTAGAGTAAAATTGGGGGTGATCCAAGAATTCACTGCACTCGTTACCCTGCACCATAATTATATGTGAACTTATTTTCATATTTTTCATAAAAGAATTCTATTGGACTCACCAGATGCTTCCAAGGAACTTTACAATGATTAATTGGATTTCTCTAACTTCTTCTTGTGTTATTCATCCATCAGTGTCATTCCCACCCCCAAAAGAATTAACTCCACTCCACTGGGCATAGGCCAGTCTTCTTTCTTTTTTTCTTCAATATGATGAGGTGGTTTAGCTCCTGTATGTAACTAAATATGACAAAATTATCAATGAAGAAGTGAAGAAAAAGGTACCCTTTAGTTTTATAGTCAAGGTTCTGTTGCTTAACTAATGTTCACTAAGTCAGTTGATAAGTTTCTGATCTTTTAAACAATACCGCATTTTGGTGTAAAGTTTTTTTTTATTGCAATGAATTTTAAAAAAATAACAATGAATTCATAGCAATGACTGTGAATAGTTCCAATGTTCATAGTCTTTGCCTAATTTTCATCATCATCAGTCTTTTAACGTCCATCGTTGGACTTAGACCTTCCCCAGCTAATGTTATCACCAGATTATTGTTATCTGAAAGACCATGTCCCAAAGTGATAACAATAAGTGGCTTGCCATTATTAAATTATGAGTTCAAGATGTGCTTATTAATTAATTCATTTATTATGTCTCTTTGGAATCTCCAATTATACACAATATTTACACATCAACTTCAAAACAATCACAAAATTGATGATAACACATTTGAATAGACATAGATACAAACAATGTTTACAATTTAACACAATTTATGGATCAGACTCTTTTAAAAAATCTCGTAAGACAGATCTTAAAATGTCTTTGTAAGCTAATGCTTTTTCAATAATTTCTGACTTGGCAACTTATTTCAAAACTATATTACTTTATTAAGAAAAAAATCTAGTTGTTTAGTAGATTTCGTTTTTAAAATTTGTTTTGTCAATGGATTTCCACTTCAAGCAGAAATATTAAGGAATGCTTATACCATCTTTTGAAATTCCATTAATTCTTTTGAAAGCCTCAATTAAAGCTCTGCCCTTATTCATCTCTCTAGCAAAGTTGTTAATCTGAAGACTCCAATGTTCCTTTACCTCATCAAGTGTTGATTTTACTTGAAGAAGAAGGTTCTGACAATTTGTTGAGATTCTATGAAATGGAGAAATGGCAAATTCAATTACCTCTTAGGAATCTTTGTTTTTTTGAATGAAAATAGTCTGGAAATTTTTTTTAATCAGCTACTTTTTTTTCTTTTTTTTTTTCAAAACAATTCTATTGTGTCACTATTCTGCCTATGATCATTTGTTGTTGCCTATTCTTTCCCTTCTGTTAGTATGCATTATTATTGATAAATCCTTCCCTCATTTCTCGTACCAGTGGTTTTCAACTGTTATCATGACCAAGTAAAACTTACTTATCAACTAGCTATGTTTTAGGTGCACAACAACACGTCATCTTATGCAAAAATATACTATGTGTATATCTCTATATTCTGTCTGTGAGACCCAACGGAAATAACTTTTATATTTTTTTCTCAAGAGTTACTCCCCTTAGGAGACTTTTGTTATTTGTAAGAGGAAGATGATTGTAAACAATAATATTTAGATTCTGTAACAAATCCTTGATCGAATTAGCTTCACTTCTTCTCTTTAAATTCTAAGATTTTACATAATTGCAAAATTGCTTAAATATTACCCTCATTTTTGGACGGAAAATAGTGAACTAGAAAATGAATATTTATTTGTTATTTCATTTTGCTTCTTTACAATATTTGCTCATCAACTGTAGAACAAATATAAAATTCATAAAAAATACTCAATGTACATAAATTCAAACATCTCTAATTAAACACAATTCAGATAAATCAGACTCTCCTGAAATTCTCATCAGATTCAAAAAATGTCTTCATAAGTTCATGTTCTTTTCATAATTTCTAAACTTATCTAAATTATTTAAAAAAAACTCTGTTCACTATTGCTATTTTCAACATGACTTGGCAACTTATTTCAAAGATATATTACTTTGGGAAAAATATAGTTGCTCAGGAGATTTACTGTTTGAAATCTGTATTGTCATTTGAAGTCTAGTAAAAATGCAAAGTCACCATCCTTGATTTCTATTCATCATTTCTTGACAGTTTTTTATTATAATGTATCAATAGCAACAAGATTTAATTTAGTTTTAATTTCAATCTATTCTTATCGAAGGTCATTAGATACAGCAGCTGAAACATTGTGTAAAAAAGAATAATCAAGATGAGGTGAACTGTCTGAAAAGATCTTTGTATGAAGCATCTTCCATTGTTGCTTTTAATAGGAAATTCAACTTGATGAATATCACGCATGTCTTTAATAATTGCTGGAATTATAGACTTTTTAAAGATCTTTTTTTCTATTGTCAATCTTCATATTTCAAGTTTTAACTTTTGTTGTACTCTCCAACAACTATCAGAAACACATTAGTGTGACTCCTGGTTGGAAACCACAGCTCAATACTCATTTATTATGACTTATTGCTATCTTATTATCTTATGCAATAATAGGTAATAATCAAAGATATGTTTAAATGAAGCATAACCTAGTGTGAAATACTTTTTACAGTTTTCTTCTTTCTTTCTTTTGCTAATGTGAAAATGATCGGCCATCAACCTTTACACCAATTAAATTTACACAATTTGCATTCCTTAAAGCAATAACACCACCAGTCTTTTTTTCTCATTTAAATTCAAACTTTTGAGAGAAAGTTGAGAAAGTGAACCTTTACTGTTGTGAAAGAGAAGAGAGTGTCAGTTGGATTTTTATTATTTATTTTTTAAAATGTGTGTATTTTTTTTCTCTTGTTACATCAAGTCTTATAATTTTGTGAGAAATGATCTCTTTATCTTATTTCTGCTCGATTCTTCTTTTCCCCCATCACATTCAACTTTGTAGCTTCCATAAAAATTCAAGTTCCATTCAAATCAGAACTTAGTTATAAATTGAATATGAATTAAAAAAACGAATCTGAAACGTTACCTACTTTTTCCATCTTATCAATTCATACTTGATTGTATCAGTCTTGGGAAATTACATTATGATAGTGCCCCGGCCTGTGCAAAGCTGGCAGTAGGCCAAGGCCTCATAGGGAATATAGGCCTCATTCCACACCCTTCATTATTTCTCAATAAAAAGATAAAAGTAAGAGTTTATAAAACACAAAAGGCTAATGATGGAACAATTGATTTAAAACGTAATAATGTATCTTTTATCAACAGACATTGTAACTATTCAAAATGATAGCATTTATCTCTCGCCAAAGTCATGTTCCCTGAAATTTGATAAAGAGATGTAAGTAATGAATTTGGAACATTAGTTAGTGTGTTATCTACCTTATTTATCCTTATTTCATCAATATCAATCTTTATTGAATCTTCTTTTATATATTAATATTCTGTGCTAAAGGATTCTCCCTTGACTCTCTTCAAAGTATCAATATTCTTTACCGAAAGCCCCCTTTTTTGCCTCTACTAGGGGGAGTAGATCCTCTGAAAGCTGTAGGGCTATACCAATTGAGGCACTTGTACCCCCCTCTGTTCTGTTTTAATTATACCACTGATGAACTTTTTGTTTCAGGGTATTCATCTTTTTCATCTGATTTTTTTTCTTTCTTTTTTTTCTTTTTTCTTTTTTCACATTCATAATTTTTTTTTCTCCATCAAGCATTTCTTAAGCACTTGGAACTGGAACGAAAAATATTGTTTTTTCTTCATCCTTGAGTGGGATATCTTTTAATTTCATTTATTGTTTTTTCCTTTCCTTTTTTTTTTTTTTAAATTCTAGTGAAAATTGTCACTTTGTTCCGATAGAGGTTTTTATCAGTGTTAATGTGCAATGTCGTATTGGCAAAATATCTCATCAGCTGCCCCAGTAATGATCTAAAAAATGGTCTTGGATCACTATTCAGCTCACAGTCAGACTCAGGACAAGGAAATTTCTTTTGAGATATCTTGTCAACCACTCCAGCACAAAGAATTTACCCCCAAAATATGTTATTTTTCTTTTCGATTTTTGATATCATCATAGACATCCCAGAAATTCTGCATTTTACTCATCGGTTACCTTTTTTCCCCTTTTTAAAAGAAAAATAGTTATATTTCACCCTCTACTCACTCAATGTACTACCGCTTTGTTGCTTAACCTTTCTTTTTTGCTTTCTTTTGTGATGTTAAACAATAATCTTTTATTTTTTGTTCTTTTTTTTCTCTCTATTTTCCTTTCAGCTTATCTAATAGTCCAATGAGTTACCTGTTTAATTCAAACAGCTCTATCAGTGATAAAGCTCCTTTCAGGTCAGAATGTAGATAAATACGAAATGCTTGCCGCCTTTTTTTATTACAATTTCTACTTTGTTTTGTCTCTCCATTTTTTTCTTTCATGCTATAACCACTTTTACTAATTACTGACAACTTCTTGGCTGTTTCTTTTGTCTTCAATGGCCGTCCTGTTGATGGCTCATAAACTAATGGTATTTTCTGTTTCTGTTCTGGTGTCCTTTCCGTTAGTCCCCATCACACTAAATGGTTACAGCTATTACAGTCCACCATATTTTTGTTTGCTAAATATTTTACCTTTTACCTATCCTGCTGTGTCAGTTGAGGCACCACAGATGATCTCATCTTCGGTGTTTTAAAGAGCTTGATAGTCTGATGGAGCCCTCCTTCTTAAGGCTGGTTTGGAATCAAATTTATCCATCTCTCTAGCTATGGTCAAAGAGCCCAGTCTGCCCTACTATTATTTACCCAGAACTGGGAGGAGGAGAAATTGATTCCAGCCTCTCTCAATAGAGTGTGAAGTGAACTGAGACTGTCTCAGCTGCTAACCTTTCTGCCTCTCCACACCTCAGCTTTGCTAAATGAATGTAAATTTTAAAAAAGTTTAAGACATTTCCATTGAAGTAATAACCTGGGGTGAGGGTTTGTCAGTCAGTCAGTCAGTCAGTCAGTCAGGACAAGGTTTGGCTTGTATTTGGGGATTATAACTTTTTTTCATTTACATTTATTTTAAAAACAAAAATACAGTAAGCTGTAATAGCTACAATTGAGTGTTATAAGGATTAACTGAAAAAGATCCCTGTTCTGTTTAACCATCCTTTTCATTTTTAGGTAGGTAGTGGATATAACTTGCAATTTTCTCAGAGGCCACAACTAAATAGAATAGAAGCAAAAATTATCAACTGATTTTTTTCTCCTCTGACAATTTATTTTTTGTAAAATTATGAAAGAGAAAAGACTAGGAAGATTTCCAGATTTTTCTGTGATGGAAAAAAAATGAAAAGTGAACAATATTTCAATGCTTGGGAAGCCACTTATTGTGATCATTTTGGAAAAGAGTGTTCTAGATAACAATAACCAGCTGATAAACATTCAGAGAAAGGTATAGAAATCAAAACAATTCATTTTTATAAATTCATTTTTTATCTTATTAGAGTAACTTTTAGGAATAACTTCAGATAATAAAAAATATGAAATTTGTTTATTTATTTATTTATTTTTTTTTTTTTTAGATTTTTAATTGGTTGATCCAAAATGCTTCATTTACAATCTTGATAACAATAACTGATATCATCAGCGATTATGATAATTGGCTCCTTCTATACCATAGAAAGTAAAAGTATGGAAAATATTGAAAGATATAATTTTTGTTTTTATACTGTTCTTGGATTTAATCTGATAAACTCATGAATTATTCTTTTTATAATGTTTTGCAATCAGAATCAGTGAAAACAAATCCAAAAAACCATCCGTATTATAAAATGTTCTGATCTACTTCTTCATGAATCTTTCCCTCACATACACACACAAAATGTGCAAATTAGATTACCTCCCCTCATGAAATATTTAAAATGTCCTCCACATATCATTTTTAAATACTGCAGTAGCACTATCCCCAGTATCCATTTCTGGATTATGCCTCTTAAATAATGAGTTCATTCAGTACTTCATAATTACTAAGATCGTTGAGTTTTTGCTGAATGATGTTTTAATTATCAATACAATGGATAAAATGCCCGTTGAGCTATTTTCGCTTTCCAAAACAATTTAGAGGGTTGGTTCAAAAGTTGCCACAATGAAAATTCCCAATCCATGTTTCCATATATATTCAAATATTGCTGCAACCCTCTGAAGTGAATGAAATAAGAAGGTATGGTGATTCCATCTATTAGATGAGATACATACTGCTTTTGTGCAACTGTCATACAAATCCAATGTTTGGAGATGAAATAGACTTACAAAAAACATTTTTCAACATACTAGAAATAAGATAAGGACAAATGTAAAACATAATAAAATGATAATTCCTGCTTCTTTCTCTAAATTTTTGAACCTGTTATAAATCAATGTTTAGTTGTTCATTGAGTTTGATCCTCTCTGGATTCCCTACTAGTCTGGTCAGAGCAAGCTGTGTCCTCATTCAACTTTTATGAAAAGGAAGAGCTACACATTACACAAGAATGTGGTTTCTCTCCAGTGTGTGTTCACTTATGCTTCTCTAAATGACTTCTGTGAAAAGAGAGCCACACACTTCACACGAATTAAAGGGATGTGAATAAATCTCTTTTGTCAAACTAGATAAATGTCTACTTAGACATAAAGCCATCAAAATTGATGCTTAACAAACCATGCTCTCCAACAAACTCTATTGTGACACATCAATAATACTTAGAATATTCTTGGCCAACTCGCTCTTTGCTGCATAAAATAGAAAACATATTTTTATGGTTTGATTCAATCAAAATGGCTGACTTGATTTATAAATAATGAATTTGCCTCATTGTAATTATCAGTGATGAATAACGTGCATCTTCATAAATCAGCTTACAAAGCATTTTGAATTAAAAGAAAGTTTATTTCAAATGAAATTGTCTGTAGAGGCTTCTTATAAATTCTCTCCAAAGACTTCAGTCATGTATTTCGTACAAAAGGCAAAGCTATTTAGAGTCATGACTAAAATAACTTATTCTTTAAAACATAGAGGAAAACTGTCCCTGTGACAGATAAAGGTTACATGTCCCAATCTGCTTATTCTCTCAGCTTTTGTACCTCTTCTCAACAAAGTCCTACTACCATTTTTGCTAATACCTTTTTATGGATTTACCCTCAAACCTTTTCAATTTGAAGTATCAACCAAATTATTCCCACCTTTTTATGGCTCCACCCACAAGTGTTTTCAATTGTCAATTTGATGTGTCAATCAAATTTTTTCCTCTTTTATCGCCTCAGATTCTTCTATTTTAAATTTGAACACTATTCAGCATAAATTTACTGGTGTATTTGTTTCAATATGTTGTGTGTATATATATATATATATATATATATATATATATATATATATATATATATAGAGAGAGAGAGAGAGAGACACATACTTAGGGATGTTTGTGATATTAAACAATGAGGCCATAAAAGAAGTTTTCAGTAGACTAAAGTTATGGTGATGGGAAGTCACATTTGCTTTTTTTGTTTCATTAGTCAGTTGCCATAAAGTCAGTTGCACATTTAAACCAAGATCACTTAAAAAGATCTGATATTATCTTATTTTGATTGTGACAGCTTTCTTGTTGAGCTACTGTGCATTTTAGCTCGTTAGTAGGTCATATAAAACACATGTTATAACTTGGGCCTGGGGACCAGGAATCCATTACCAGACAGCATTTCTCCTTTGCACTGAAATGCAAAGGATAAGAGACACACTCTGATGTCCATAGTTTTTGTGGAGGTACCAAGATATTTTTTGCAAAAGCTTCAAGAAGAGGAAAACAATTTTGTGTCACGTTGATTTTGAATGTGCATTGAATACCAAACAGTATAAATCCTCCATTTTGCCCCCAAAGCACTTCTTAGATGCTGTATAGTAAATTACATATTCTCAACCTGGGATCCTGACACTTTTGAAGGGGGCCATTGACTGAAATGAAAATGATTGAATTTCTATCTACTAATGTTATATCCCTGTGTAACAGGAGGCCCTGGAACCTAGGATGAGCTTTCAAGGAAGCCATGGCTAAAAAAATATTGAGAATGGCTGTCTCAAACTGCTTGGAAACAACACCTTGCACGGTTTTGATTTATCAAAACAGAATATTTCAAAATAATGATTTGTTTGTTTTGTTTTTTGTCTTTAAATGAAACTATGAATTCATTTGGCAACTCGGAGATCATATTGTTTACAACTTTGGGAAGATTCTAACTTATGTGATGACAATCCAATCGCTTCTTCTCATTTTTAATGTTAACATTAATATTTCAGACGATTCATTCTTTGACCCACATTAGGTTTAATATGTAAGATCATTAAGAAAAGTCTCTTTTCTTAGCCTTTTTCTCGTGCGGTGCAGAACATAAGGTTGGTTTATACAGATTTCAATTCCATATGGTTTTCTTCACTTCACAAAGCAAGTGTTTGAAAATTCCAATGATCATGTTTGGGAATTGTCTGAGTTTTTTGTTGGTTATATGATCGTCTCTTTATGTGGTGCTGCCTAAGAATGGCTTTTTTCTGGGTCAGTATGTTTGGTGGCATCATTTTTTCGGCTGCACTCAAAAGGGACACAAAATAGAATGTTGGAAGTCAGGGAACAAGCCATACTAGACACGTTGCTAAAAAAAAGATGAACTTATTCAACTAGTTTCAATGTTGATATCTGAATTTTTTGTTTGACACCATTGTTTTGCTTTGCACTGCTGGAGGAAGAGACTTGGAAGAGAGACTTTCTTTCCATATGGATATTACATGAAACAAGAAGGCTGTAGAATGGATCAGCCATTTACGTCCACAGAATAGTAATAATTTGGGTTGTTGCATTTGGAGATTGGTGCTTAAATTCTGATCACTTGAGGCTTGAACACGGATTTGGCAGAGTTTTTACTGCGTGGATTTATTTAACTCTTTTTTCATTTTTCTGCTGTGTCACATCTTGCTATCACTATCACAAGCACTTGTGCACACAAAGTTGATGATTATGTATGTATATATATATATACGTACTTTGTGTGTGTGCATGTATGTGTACGCATACATATATATACATGTATAATTATAAAGCCATAAATTCATAAATGTATTAAGATACAAAAGCGCAAATTTGTAACTAATAATCAGTTGTTGTGTGGGTTTATAATATATATATGTATATAATATATATATGTATATAATATATATATGTATATAATATATATATGTATATAATATATATATGATATATATATGTATATGATATATATAAGTATATGATATATATATGTATGAATTGCAGTGATAATGCTATAATTACTTTGTATCATAGGGATACAAAATCTGAGCAAAGATGTCTCGACCATGAAAAGACAAATTGTTAAAAATAAAACCTGTTTAGCGTTTTTTTCCTGAAACTCATATTGAGAAATTTATAACTGAGATTCAGCAATTTCTTGTTTTTTAATCCAATATTCTTGATTTTGTGTGGGGTTTTTTTCTGAAAATTGAAGTGGCTCTGAAAAACCAAACTGTTTCTTGCAACCAAAATGAAAATTCTTTTTGATTTGCCTGCAATAATTCTTTGATATTTCGGACTGCCTTGTCTAACTCTAAACTTTTCTAAATTCTAAAAATCTTATCTTCAATTGTTTTCTGTATCTTTGCATGTCAACTCTCATTTAACTTTTTCTTTAATTTTCTTTTTTCTAAAAATTTTGTTTTTTTTGTCTTAGATAAAGCATTGTCGATTATTTCTAATTTTCAACTAGTAATTCTAACATCTTGATTTCAGTTGCCTTTTTATTGCAACTCTTATACTGTCATTTTAAATAAAGAATAAGCCGCCAGGGTAGTTATATGGTTAGATTGGAATGACTCCAGCTGATGGTCTCTGTGGCATTATCGGTAAAGCAGATGTTGTTTTAAAATAGGCTTTACAGAGATGCAAGTCTTGCTAGAGGCTTTATTTTTTATTTTAATCAATGTTGTTCACTGACCACCATTGAATGACAGTATGTAAATTCCAATAAAAAACAATTGAAATTAAGATGAAGTAATGGCTGAAGAATTACTGATTCTGTTTGTATTGGGAAAGGTATTCACTGAGCTCAGCTTAGTCTGGCGCAAGGTGAAATAGGGGAGGATATGTGTAAGGTTGATGGTGTTGCAACAATCTCCTAAGAAGGAAGGGCCTAATTGTCTTGAAAATCAGCATTTAAAATCCTGGCTTTTCTCCCTGGGCTTGAACATTAAACACTGGTGTTGGTGGGAGAAATGCAACTGCCTCAGCCACACACCAAACCTCTCATTTGTATATTGATATTGTAATAAGGTTGTTCAGAAAGTAAAGTTCCCTTTTTTTTTTCTTTTTTAAATCAAATGAAATGTTGAATTTATTTGTCAAGTACATTATTATTAACAGTGACAGAAGCTCAGTATGGAAATCATTCTCTATTAAAAGAATGTGGGATTCTAGATGGAAAAAAAAAACTATGTCAACATCTAAACTAAAGCTCCTCTCTTAGTAAAGTCTTGAGCAATCAGTGGAATGTGAGGTTTTGTCTATTACAAGCTCTTTGATGAAGGCAAAACAATTACAGCAGATGTTTAATCTGTACCCTGCCAAGTATATTTTTTCTAACGTAACTCCTGTGGCAAATCTTTCTTGTAATAACTGATGGGAATACAAAGTTCTCATTGCATTTTTTTAAATGGTTTTACTTTCATACAAATCAATACAGAATATCTAATACATGTAATATATGTGTAAGTGGATGTGAGAAAAAAAAAAGCACTATCATAAGATGAGTTATTTTGTCCATGAAACTCTACTGATGACTTGCTCGAACAAGTTATCACATCTGTAGCAGTGAACAGATTAATGTCAAGAAAAAGTAAATATTTATTTGAAAATGATTTGGTCAACTGAAAATGTCATCAAGTTGGTCCTACTGGCTATGTATTCATCATGTGTACAGGCCAACCCTATAGAACTGGGGTGTTGAACATTTGAACATTTACTCCTTACTATGTTTTTAAATTCCCTCGTTAAATAGGTTTTTAGTAGGGCTTGGGGTTTGTTTGTGCCTGCTAGTTTTTTGAAAATTCAAACTTTTTTAGTGATAATGGCCCAACTAAAGGCGAGAGAAGCAACATCTCTACTGATCACCTTTTCTTTGAAGTTTTCAATTGATTACCCCCAACATGGCATGCTGTCAAATGACGTTGGTCACGTGATGGTTAGTATTGAGTGACTAACCAGACCTGTACATGTTGTTTTTTATTGAGTGACTGGATATGTCTGAATTCTTTCCCAATCTGACCCAATAAGTGCAGATGACAGTAATTTCTGTCATCATTGTTCTGTGGTTAACCCCAAAACATTCCCTTTTTCATTTTGGTTGATGGCAGCTTGGTTCTGTCTATGAGCCAGGGCTTCAATCTTGCAATGGCTAACTTGCAATGGACAAGGTCTTTTATCTTGCAATGAATTACTATTTCTCTTCACTGCTTGTCGCAGTCAATGGGTTTATTGATCCTGGAAGTTCTGGGTAAGTCAGCTAGTACATATGAGCATATCTTTATTGTCAACAACTTGAGCTTTCCTTCAGTGCATTACACCAGAAATCTGCAGATCTACTAATCAGGATATTAGCCTCTGTCGTCGTGGTGATTCTAAATAAAACTTTTAAATTATTATTGTAAAGTTTCTCTTTAAGGGTTTACTTGAATAAAAAATAAAATTAATGCTGTCAAAAGTATTTTTCAAGGTGTATCCACCGTATAGAATAAACCAAGTATTGATTTGATTTTTTTTTTCAATTTTATTCTAAACTGTCAATCAAAATTATAAAAATAGGTTTCTTCAGTTTTCAAGTCAGTTCTGGTTGGCTATGTATGTATCACACACCAATGGGGGCCAAAGAGCTGAAAATTTAAGCAATTACTCATTATGTCTAGTAAAAACATTTCTTTCTTTTAATTTCCCCCCCATAGGTTTTTTGTTGGGGGAGGATTTACAATGTAAGTGTATGTTAAATTGGTCCCTGTTTGTATGCACTTGTTTTTTTTTAAATTCAGACTTTTTAGTGATCCAACAAAAGGCAAGAGAAGTAACTCATTGATTGATCACCCCAAACACGACCTGCTGCCAAAAGATGTTGATCATGTGACAGTTTTTATTGAGTGACTAACCAGACTTGTTATTTTGTTCTAATTATTTTCCATTGAAAACACTTTTGAGAGAATTCTCACTCTTTTTCTCTCTCTCTCTCTCGTTGGTTGTTGATCTTTTTTTCTTTGTTCCTCTTTTTCTTTGTTCCTCTTTTTCTTTGTTCCTCTTTTTCTTTGTTCCTCTCTTTTTTTGTTCCTAACTGCTTTATTTTCTCCTTTTTTCTTTTCCTCTTTGCATGGTTTTTCATTTTCTTGTTTGTGTCTTTGACCTTTTGTTGGAACTTTCACAAAATCTGTTTTCAATTTGAAAGGTAATTGTTATACTCTCTTGACAAAGGAACTTGTTTACCTTGATTTTTCGTTTTTTTATTCCATTTCTGTTTTTCTCTCTCTCTTGCTCAGTGACCTCCTCATTCTTTTTCCAGTGGAATGGTGCCACGATTTGTGTCACTTTACCTGAGAGGACATTTTGAAGCCAAAATCATGTCTGAATGATTGAATTAAAGACACAGAGGAAGCCGCTTATTGTGATCCCTTTGGGACAGGGTCTTTTAGATAGCAATAACCGGCTGATTACATTAAGCAATGAATATAAGAATTGTAATGATTTGAGTTTGTTGTTATGCTATTAAATTTATTGTTAGAAACAACTTTACGTTCTAAAAAATAGTAATCATTTTGAATATTTTTTTATGATGTTTCATTCATTTTAAGTAAAGTGTCTGGGATGGATGGATTTTTATAACAATAACCATTACATAACATTATCTGTGATAATGATAAATGGCTTCTTCTGTATATCAAAAAGAGGCAGTTTCAGTTGGCAATTCCTATCAGGAAGTCTCATTTATCCTTAAAGTCTGCTAATGAAATTAGAAACAATATTATCCAATCAGAAACTAGAGAGAATACTAAAAATATGAAATTTCACCTCTCAAGCTTTCAATCTGATTTAACAATACTGCTTTTAATTTTAATAACAGATTTCCAGAAAAAGTGACTCCCCAACCCAATTTCTCTGTTGTAATTGATAATGAGCTAATTAAATTTAGTTTCGAAATTCTTTTTTTTTTTTTCCAATTTGAAGAAAAAAATATCTATTTTCTGTATAAAAACAAAAACAGGATTTGCTCTTATGAGATTTCAAAAAAAAATAAATGCTTAAATCTAAAACTATCATTTTGAACTGGTAATTTCAAAGCTACTTAATTGGATGTATACATTTACATTAAAAAGTACACTTTTTTGTTAGTAGTGCTTAATTTTGGTCTTTTGAGTAAAAAGAATCAGTTAATTATTTGTACCAAGATTAGAATAATTGAAGTAACTAGTTGAGAAAAACTCACCAACCATAGTTTGTGTGATTAGTATGCTAAATATTACTTAATGACTGGTAATCAAATACGTATTTGTTGGACAAGACCAACTTGGACAGAAAATCTCAATCGTGCAGCTATTGGTTGGGAAACAAACTTACTAACAATGGCTTGTGAGATTTATGTGCCAATCAGTTTTCTATGAAAGGTTATCTGACCGTATATTCGAAGCAAAGGCAAACTCTAAAAGTCCTTCAAATTTTTCTTCTGATGGAAATAAATCCTACCATATTTGACAGCATATAAGATCACTGTTTTGTGAAGAAAAAAAAAATGGCTTTCATTGGCCAGTTCTTAGGGAGAAGTAGGAAAACTAGGTTATAAATGAGAAGAATTCAGGGATATGCCCATTCCAAAGGTGCATATTCAGAAAGGCCTGGACTTGATGCTGTGTGATGCAGTCTGCTATAATTGTCATGTAAAATATTTTTCCATCATTACGAAACTATGGCTTTAAATCATTTTGGTTACTCTCTTTAGTGTTGCCGTTTTAGATATTTTATATCTGAATTTAGATCAAAGATCTATAACTTGTAGTTATTTAATCTATTTTTATTAAATTTCTTGTGAATCGCTGATCAAAACAACTTCAAACTCAACATTGCAATGCTTTGTGTTCTGATTAATACATCAGTTGAATCTCAACTTTATACAATGGCCAGTTGTTGAGTAATTGCAGTGCACAGATATACACAGATTTCTCTAAATATAGTTTCATATTCTCTGCTGAAATAGGATGGGGGTCTTATATGGCATCAAATACTGTAATTCTATCATCTAGACATGTTGGGTGGCTGAACAGATAACAGCTTGAAGAATAGATCCAGTTCAAACTCTATCTAGAATAGTTTGTGTCCAATTCACACTAATGCCCTAGGGAAAGGTATGAATCCTTCATATTTCACCATGCCATGAGTAAAAATAGCACAGGATAAAACGAGTGATACTACTTGATGTGCTTGTTATCTCTGACTATTTTATATATTGAAGTATGTGGTGATATGATATATGGAACTCAAAGAACGATGACTGAACCTGCAGCCAGCATAAGGGCTCAAGTTTTTCACTTTATATTTTGATTCTTCTAAAATACGTACAATTCTTCTTTTGGTCTATCAGTTCTAGACTTAAAAATTGCTTTTTGCTAGCCAACTTCCTTTCCAGGAATCTAAATCAAAGAAGCCAATTGTGTTGCCTTTTCATTTGCAGTTATTCTATGATTTTATCTCTCGGAAACGGTCGACTGTTTTTCACGTCTGTGTTAGAATATTCAAAGAATGTTGCCAATGACGAAGAAAAAACTGGTGACGAGACATTTTGTTTTTTAATAATAGGATTTGTTGTCTTCTTATTTCCTCCCGCAGCATCACAGAGGAGAATGATAATTTTACTGGAAAAGGACGTGCCGAGAAAAGTCTTTTCTTCTTATATTGTTTATTTGTTTTTCCTCTTGTAATGTAAAAAAAAGCAAATTTGTAACTGGCACATAATTCTTGAAAATAGCTAGAAGTCTACTCAACATGATTGTCTTGGTAATAGTCAGGGCTGGCCCTATAGTTCCTGGCAGCCTAGGCGAGCCGAACAAAACATAGGTGCACTTCAAAGTATAGTAATGTGTGCACTCTATCTCGTCAAGCTAGCTAAGCCTGACTGAACTTATCATCGGTCATGAGAATTTCTTGCTCACTGCTGGAACAATTTGTGTGCATTATGCAATGATGCCCTTGGAAAATGCATGAATCTTTCTATCTTAGGGCTTGGATAAGATAGCTCCAACCATTCAACTTTAAACAATCTTGCAGTTTTTTTGCCCTCCACACCTCTTGTTCCTTCTGAATTAGACGTATAGAATCAATATTTTTTCAATGGAAAACTCTGTTAGCTATCTCAGGAATTTGAAACAGATCTTCATAGACTTGACAATATGAACACTGTCAACTGAACATAGCTGCAAACTTGCTGAACAAACTGGAGCAGGATATTATATATCCTTACGATAATTTGAGAAATCCCTCTCTGTGTGTGTGAGTGTGCATGCACTGAGAACACTCAACAACAGAACATGTGTACAAAGTTGATATTCGTAAGATGTGTTGGTCCTTTCAACAGACATTGCAGTGTCAAGTTTAAAGTTTTCTTTCTTGGATCAGCACTTCTCAGTATAAGAGTGATGCTCAATTTACAATGAAAATTCATCTACAATCAGATATAGTTTTTTGGCCAAATATATATTTCAACATCATTCACAAGCATGGGCTTGTAAATAGATCACATAATGGCATTTTGAAATATTTCTGCTTTGAGAGTGAAAAACAAAAAGGAGATTTAGATAATCAGGGTTTTTTAACCGTGAAATTTTTCTATAGCACAACATTAGATTAAATTATAGTTTAGTTGTCATAACAACATTTTTCTTCCAATTATTTGATTATTATTGCTATTAATGATGATATTTCTATTTTAATTTTTGCTATTAATGACATCATAAACAAAGGAGAGCATCTCCTTATTCACCTGACATAAATTATGACAGGTTGCTCAACATACTATGAAGTCCAGCCTCGACCAAATATGCACCTTTTAAGCCCTAGTAATTAAAATGTATTGTTATACTTACAAGTATTATCATTATTCATTACTTCCTTTATCTATTCTTTTGTGTGCTTATTAATTTCCTGTTTGTTCTGGTTGAAGATAGAATAGTTCTACTTCAATAAAGTCACTGGCAGAGAGACTGCATGCTTGTTATTGATACTATGTCATTTGCATCTGGGACAAATGTGTCCCAGTGAAATTTGTCCTAGTCATTGGCAACCCTAGATATTTGTGTCTGTTTTTTTGCATCTTTGACATCTGTGTCATAATATATATATATTTCGTATAAGATATAATTTTATATTTCTATATTCTAAGCATTTCCATGGTGATATATTTATATTCCATATTGATATACTTAAACACATTCATGTATTTTTTCCATCAAGAAGATTTATAATCAACAAAAAAGAATTTTAGCATGTTTTATTGATCTAAAAATTAGATTTATAAGTCCAGAATTAATTGCTAAAATTTTTTTTGTAGAAAAAATGAAAAGGATATGTACAATTATTTCTAACTTGCCATCACAGTCAATAATTGAATAACTGTAGCCTCAAAACTAAAAGTCTTGTGGAAAAAAAAATCCCATCAAAGAATAAATATCATCAGATTAAATGATATCACTTGCATTTCCCAGTGGAAAACCTTCAAAATAGAGTAAAGAAACATTTTGATTCTAGATGTTAGTGATAAACCCATGGAAATAAGGCCCTAAAAAGATCAAAAGTTTTTTTTTTCCTGAAATCAAAAAAATTATCTTTAGAAGGGGTTCAGTGAAGTACTGATGCCAATTTTCAAGTTAGCAGATTAAACAGTATCACCAGGAGCTCACCTGAAAAATTATAGAATCCTTTGCCATCTTTGATGGGTTTGGTCATTCAATATGGAATATAGATATATTGGTATGGAAATGTTGTGGACAAAGAATATAAAAATATGAAATATACATATATTGGGATGAAAAAAATTGATACAAGCGTCCAAGGATGCCAAAGACCAGGATGCAGTTGTCCAGGACACGATCGTCCTATCACCAGTTTTTATCGTCTCTCATAATTGAGTCATTGCATGCGAATCGCCAGGAGTTTGGTATGATGCCTTATGTGCATTTGATGTGGTTCTTGGTAATTGACTAATTAAAATATTTAAATTTCAATCTTCTTTATTATAACTTGCGAGGTATCAGTCTGTCTGTCTGACATAAATAGAGAGGAAAGGGCAACGTGAATACACAAACACAAAATTGGCTGGTGCTAGGTGTACATGTGTTTATTGACTGCTGATGTGTCAGTTTCATCTTTCAAAATAATTCACGTGAAGGGTTGGAGGGGGGTATTCTATTAAATATAGCTTCATTGTCTTTTTACACTCCCTTGGAACTTTTTAGATTTCCACTCCTTGGTATATCTGTAGTAAAACAACATGTATTTTACTAGTTTTTGTGGGATTCAGGTTTATCCAGAAATCATGTTAGTTATCATTTAGTTCCTAAAAGCATTCTGTTATAAAATGAAAAAAGTTGAATGCCTTTCTAACTTGGTTTATTAGATACATAGTGTCTATAGCAGTGATCACTGTCACTGACTGACAAATCGACATAGCGAAGGCCTCGCACTGTCTCCACGGAGCATTCCCTCCCACTCCTTCTATAAATCTAATGTCGCTCAAGTGACATTTTATCATAGTGTCATCAGAATATAGAATTCTATTTTACTATGTCAGAAGAGAAACGTGTCAGTTGCATGAGTGGAATTCTATTTCACCGCAATACTAACGTTGAATTAAGATGGAAATTTCAAAAGGAAGGGCCTTTTAAAGGCACTAAATATCGAATTAGCACATCTATGGTCTGACTTTCAGGTTTGTTATTTGCTCGACATTTGTTTCCATTCAAATCCTATATCAAACAGTCTGGGAAACCTTTCAACATGGGTTTCTTCAGTTTTCAAGTTGGTCTGGCTGACTATGTATATAAAGGACGTTCCAGTGGACCTAGAAGGCTGAAAATCTAAACATTTACTCCTTATGTCTAGAAGAAACCTTTTCTGTTTTTGTTTTCTGACCTTCCTACTAATTAGGTTTTTTAGTGGGGTGTTCAATTCACAATCTAAGTTTATGGTAAATTGGTCTTTATGTCAGCATTTTCTTTGAGAATTCAGACATTTTGGTGATTCCAGTTCAGTTTTTTCTGTAGTGTGATTTTTTTTTTTTTTTATAACTACTTAACTCAGGCCATCAATCTATGGCAGTAAGTGAACAGCGGATTAGAAATGGAGAATGTGTCTTCGATAAGCCCTTGCATATCTAAGAGATAAATTTTTGATACTATCTAAGACTCGTCAATTTAGTTTAGTCAGCAAGACAGCCTTCTGGTAATCAATTGTTTGTGAGTTCACAGCAGGAGAATTGTGGATTTTACATGATGTTTACACCTTTAACTTTGGTAAGGATTTTTTTTGTTACGGTAAGAAAATAAAGAGTTTGATAATAAAATAATTGCTTAATTGAAGTTTATGTTCAACTATGCATTTTGGGTATATATATATATATATATATATATATACATATGATAATACCCTGTATAAAATGACAAACTACATGCATGGCATAAGCTATGTATTAAAATCATAGCTGGAGGGAAAGGGGTGTTTGATTGACATTGCTGGGGTGCCATGTTGATACAACTACTTTGTTTTTAAATCCCCAAAACAGTTACATGGTAAACAACTGGTGATCCAAAGAGGAGAAAATTTAAACATTGTACCATAATAACAAAGTATATGTGAAACGGGGATAAAACACTGAAAAAAATTATATAAGTTGCATCGACAGATATTGAGAAATAAGTGACTGAAGTGACACAAAAACATCTTTTGAAAAAAATTTTTAGTGTTTAAAGCTGCAAAGCTTAAAAAGCTTAGAATCGGGTCGGGTGTAACAGTTGGGTTTCGGTGTAGGGCAGTCTGATTTTTGTGTATGTTGAAAAACGACTCAATACATTTGAAATTTTCTGTAGAGAAATTGTCAGTTATACAAAAACGTAATTTTATTTCTTCTTGGTTCAATCCTTTTACAGTGCTTCGATGCGACGTAGCAGCATGAGGGGTGAGAAAAGTGCGTTATTCATGAAAGAAGTCCAAGAAGAAGCGTTACATTTTGGACTGAGATCTGCTGATTCTAACGAAGACATTCCTGTGAGTATGAAAGTAAAAAACCGTTTTGTCATCCCATGAATTATTTTAACGAGTGTCTTCATCTTTGTTCTTTTGATCGCTACCATGTATGCTGATAGATGAGGCTGTCACTAAATTTAAGAGAGGAAAAAAATTGCAATACTATACTGTATCCATTGCACTGGTATTATGATATGGAGGATAACTACCAAAACTCCATATGAACAGTCATAGGGCTTGGGTGAGTTATTGTGAGAAATAGTCCTCCAAATATCCTTGCTTCTGTTAATAATGCATTGTCTCAGACAATCCATTCTATGGCTTTCTTACAATCTATGTAAAATAACTCAGAAAGTCTCTTGACTTGAAGCTAATGCAAACTAACAAACCATGGCCAATATATTGACCATTGAGACAAACCTGATAACAATGTATTTAACACCAGCAATCAAACAGCTATGGTCATGTAAAGTGGCAAAGGGTTCTGTCCCTTTCTATTTGTACATGTTCGTGTATTCAGGCACTTCTGGCGATAATGTTCAATCTACAGACCTGAGAATTAGAATAGGTACTCGACTAAAACCCTCCAAAAAATATTTTGATTCTTAGAAGAAAAAAAAATCTGTTTTCACCTTTTTGGGAGGCTTTATTTTGACAGGTTTATAACATGCAGGTCCTCAAAAATCTATTTCATATGTTTTCAGGTAAAAAACGCTAATGATTTTGTAAAAATATAAGTTTATTCTGACCATATTCTTTAACTTTTTACATGACTTCAATCATTGATTCTGATGGTGAGTTACATATAATTTTATGTATCCATTTGATTTTTTTGTTCAAGTGATTTCTATTGATCAATTCTGGAGTTCGACATTTCTTTTTTAAATACAGGATTACTCTCCAATCTTCTTCTTTCTAAGCTAAGATAACTACCCTGGCCTGATTTATACGTTGGTCTTCAAGGTTAGAGAGAAGGTTATCGTTCTATCTCTATAGACAATGGAATAACACTCAAGTGATCTGTCCCAGCTTCAAGCATGGGTGAAGTGAATGAATACTCTGGGATACCCAGTCATTCCCCTCTCAATTTCACTGCCAGAAGGACATCAAAGTTGGTATCCATCCACCTTAATGGATCTCCACTCCCTAGTTTGGGATCATAGCAATCCTTCCTGTATATCTTTGCTCTCAAAAATACCTATAAGAGGAAGGTGCAGCCAGTGCATTACACGGGGCCTGAGGCGCCCAAGAATTCCTTGCTGTATGTGTTTACCAGTGAGCAAATATAGGATTATAGCTGATGAAAACAGGATGGCTAAAGGATGTGGGTGTTTGTGCTCTGCACCACTTTTATAAAATTTTCCATGGAAGTCATTCTGATCATACCCTTTTATTATTATGTAAATTTATATATCAACAAAAAGCATTCAAATTTCAGCTCTTTAAGCTCCTTGCTGCTAGGGATATATTTTGACCTAACACTTGTGCTTGATAAATGCTGATGAAAATAGAAAGTCTCCATTGTGTGTCAAAGAGGTTTTATTTTCATATCAATCAACTAATATGTACAGCAGTATATCTAATAAGTGGAATATATATATATATATATGTTATGCTGAACTGGTGAGATTGTCTAATAGACAGAGTTTCAACTTTAAAAAAAAAAAAGATACGTTGTTTCAATTTTATCAAAAGTTTATTTAATCAAAACAAGAATATGAGACAACTATTTTTTCACAATCAAAAGTTCATGTAATCCAAGTAAACTTAAACATCTTTGCAAAAGATAAACAGTTTTAATCTTATCAAAAGTTTTTCCAATCAAAACAAGGATATGAGACAATTATTTTTTTATGGTCAAAAGTTTGTGAAACCAAACTTATTTTTGTTAAAAAACAAATAAATTTTGCTGTCAATTTCAACTATTATGCATAACTTATACATGAATAATTGTAATATACACATGAATATATACAAGAAAAGAGGGATTATACACTCATGAGTGATGATTCTGAAACACTTAGCTGATGATTTGCTAAGATGGTTTTTATCTCCGTGTCAGCAGTGATTTGCATATTCTATTTTCTGTGTTAATCAACCAGATAATCCTTATTTTTCCTACCTTTTCAGGATGAAGATGATGACGAAGATGAAGAAGAACATGGTGTTGCCAATGTTAATGATGTCGAACTGATCCTCGATGATATGAATGGCAACGAACTCCTTGATGACAAGCCTCCCTCGTTGCATCACTCTGATCTACCCCTTCCGCACATGAATGGGAACCACCCACCTGAGCCTGGGAAGCGTGTAATTCCTCCTCTACGGGAGTTGGGTGAGGGGGTTCGTCCTCGATCTGGTTCGTCTACACACCATAAACAGCCCTCCACAATTATATCTTCTCTTTTGACGCCGACCCCACCCTCTGCATCTTGGGCAGGCAAGAGTGGAATGCCATCGCAGAAGACAACCGTTGATGCCGGAACTGGTACGAGCCCAAGCACTAGAACTACTGTTGGAGGTGAAACAAGGCCTCTTCTATTGGTTGGAGGAAAAGCTAAAACTCCAGCTCCCACAACAACAGCGACGGCTTCCGGCAAATCAGGAACACATATAACAGGCTCCACAGATTCACTTTCAGGACACTCGAAGGGAACTTCCCCAGTCGCCAGACCCACTTCCTCTACTGCACCTCTTACCTCTAAATCTTCCTCAAAAACAAACATTACAACCACTACTACTAGTTCTTCCTCTGGTATTTCTTCCATTTCAGCTCCCAAAGGACCTATAGGCATGAGCTCAAAAGTCCCTGCTCCATCAGTGCTCAAAGAGAAAAGTAAAGAAAATGCTGATCCATCTTTACAAAAACAAACCTTCAGTGGCAAACCTTCAGGCAACATGGGTACAAAGCCCTCTGGTACGACCACAGGTTCTAAGCCCACTGGTTCGACCATGGATACCAAGCCATCTGGTACCAAGCAAACTGGTTCGATCCCAGGTACCAAGCCATCTGGTACAATCCCGAGTACCAAGCCATCTGGTTCGACCCCGGGTACCAAGCCATCTGGTTCGACCCCGGGTACCAAGCCATCTGGTACGACCCCGGGTACCAAGCCATCTGGTACAACCCCGGGTACCAAGCCATCTGGTTCGACCCCGGGTACCAAGCCATCTGGTTCGACCCCGGGTACCAAGCCATCTGGTTCGACCCTGGGTACCAAGCCATCTGGTACGACCCCGGGTACCAAGCCATCTGGTTCAACTACAGGTACCAAGCCATCTGGTACATCCGGTACATCTGTACAACCCCAGTTAAACATTCCATCAGTCTTGAATGAGTCGTCTGGAGCTAACCATGCTACAAATGAAACCCCAAAGTTGAAACCTCGTTCAGATTCACGCTACCCAACCGGAGGAAGTATGACTGGTACAACACTGATTGACCTTAAACGGCAACGCATGGAGAAGTATAATCGCAGCGGTACTTCCAGCTGCAATGGCGGCACGAACAATAACTCTGTTGGTGCCTCAGCTGCCAGCAGCAGCGGAGGATCAGCTGGCAAACCCTCCAGCCTTGATACAGAGATTCAAAATATGTTTCTTGCTAATATCAGGGCCGATCGGAGTCCTGCCCATTCTCCGTCTTTGGGAAAGAACGGACGTAACTCTGGCCCTGCTCCCCCTCCAAGTGCAAATGAAGCCAAGAGAAATAGTGACACCAACCTGAACAAAGTTGAAACACAGGGTACCAACAATAACAACAACACGACTACAGGTTCTCGGACTTCTTCCATGATCAACGGTAACCAACAATCGATCCGTAAGTTTTCTGCCTCCAGCAGCGTCCAGGTAATCGGTGGTGATGAAGATGAAAAACGAAACTGTTGTATAATTATCTAAACTTATGTAAGGTTAATTAATTAATTTTTTTCTTTTGTCATAAATTGCTGTCCCAAACAAGCAAAAACCTGAACTCTGACACCTACCATTCTGGAAGATATTGAAAAAAAACATTTTTATGAGGTTTTTTTTTTTCTCTTCTTGCAAGTGGTTTCCTAAATATCTTTTTTTTTTTGTTTTTGTTTTAGTTTTAATACTTATTTTTTATAATCATTTCAATTTTCCAATTATTTCCAATGACCCCAGCCCCAACTATCAGCTCACTGATAATAAATAGTCATATTTTGGTCACAGAAGGTAAATCAGAGGTGGAGAATTTGTTGCACTGGATACCCAGCTGCACTATCCTTAGCAATCAAGAAGTGGTCATCTTGAACCTCCATTCCCAGCCACATCATCTTTGGCAATTAGTAGAAGAAACTCTTTTTCCTCAGCAGATGCATGGAATAAAAATCCATGCAATTCCTTCAAAATATTAACTCTGTCCCATAATAGTTGTTACATTTGCATATTACAATTCTTACTAAATGTAACAACTATTATGGGACAGAGGTAGTATCCTTTATTTTACTGTGATTGTAAACCCTGTGTATTCCCTAGCAATATTAATATACGTACAAGTTTATTTGGTCAGAGCAAAAAAATGTTAAAAAATCTGATGTCTTTAGCAGGGGGAAAAACAGCATTGCTTATTGCCTGATTCATTTTTCTGACACCTAACCATTGATTATACAGATTTCTAAGTACAGTGTGGTTGGTCAACTTGTTCAGCTTTTTCTCAATTTAACACTAAAAAACATAGATAAAACCAAACATTTTATGAGGTTTAATCTTTTTCTGGGATTTGTGTTGCTCCTGCTATAGTTGTTAAGTGCTATGTTTGTGGGGGACCTTCTATAACTCTAAGATCACTTTCACTTCAGAGCAGGTCTAGCCTGTGGTGAGGACTATAACATTTCGGAATGCAATTTGCTGTAAATGAAATCAAGAACTCTGGAAGATTTCTATCATGGGATATTGATTGATATGAACTCGATTAGTTTTGGTGTTGCTGATAATTCTAAAAAAGCCTTTCACAAGTGGAAACTTGGCCTGTGCAAAGCTATTCCCCGCCCAGGCCAGATGGAAAATGTAGACTCCATTTCAAACTGCTCGTAGAGTATTTTGTAATCAGTGCTAAGTACATATGATTTATGTATGGGTATATATTTGTACATGATTTATCTACTAGTAAGAAAATGGAGTTTAAAAAAACTTAATTCATAAAAAAACTATTTTCTCCAAAATGTATATAAGACTATAGAGACACTGTAGTAAGAAGCACTAAGTACAATAATATTTGCTTCTAGTACGATGGGGGGGGGTAGGCTTCTTCAATATTGTTGGCCTATACTGACTACCACTCTACGTCTGGATTGATGGAAACTCAAAGGAAAAACATTCATTAATTCAAACCATCTCTCTATTCTTTTAGTTTCTCGAGTTTTACTTTGATCTACACTTTTTTTCAAACTGTCATCCAATCTTTCTCCCTAGCACACGCACACACCTTTTACTTTATTTATCTATTTATTTATTTATTCATTGCTTTTTCAATAATGATTCTTTTTTGTACCTTGTTTAGCTTCTATTATGGAAACAAAAACCAAAAATGAAAGTTCTAAAAATGCTCGAGATAAGCTATACTTTGATGGAATCTAACATTTCATTTTTTTCTACATATCTTTATCCTCAATGTAATATTCCTAACTTTCTCCCTAATAAAGATATGGTAACAATATCTTATTTAAAAAATAAAAAATTCTTCTGTACAATATCATTGCTTATTACATTTGATATGTATATTTGAATGTATTTTAGAAATATTTTGTCAGATTATATTGAGGTAATCTTAATCCATATATAATATAAAATAGTCATCATATTCTTCTTTTTATTTTCCTCAAAGTTTTTTTTTTTTTCTTCTTATTTAATTTGACACCAAATAGCCAAGTAGAAACAGAGGTTCATTCAGGTTAAGCTATCTTCTGTCTGGACATTTTCAGGATGAGTAACTATTTGCACATACTTGTTAGTTCTTGGATTAAAATAAGTCGGGATAGAATATCAAAGAAAATAATCTAGATTTAGTGAATTCTACTATAACTCCTCAAATGTCTGTCCGTCTGTCTGTGACAGCATAACCTAGGAACCACACCACATATCCTCATGAAATTTTCTGTGTGTACTAATCGGAACTCCAGGCATGAACCAACCCACCATCATAAAGAAATACTGTCTGACTAACTTTATGCTATTTTCTTCCAAAGAAGATATTTAAGTTATTGAAATACATTTTTAGATTTATTTTACTTAAAAGTCCATGATCATTTCACTACTTAATAACAATAGAAAACCAATCCCATATTTCATTTACAGAGACTCTAGAAAAAAACCATTCTAAAACCTGCTTCAAGTATGCAATAGTTATTTTTTGTATACCATTTTATTCAGATTTATTTCGATGTTTCCAAAATATAAAAGATGTATCTGGTTCACACTTTTGGTTATGAGCCAAAACATGAGATCTTTCATCATATTTTTTATATTTTCCAATATTTAATTGAATCGTCATCAGGTGCAGACTGAGCGGAAATACCCCCCCCCCCATAGATTTATCATTGTTTGAATTTCAAAGATGACAGTGTTAATGAATTCCTCCTTCTAGCTTTTTTTTCTTTGCACAGTTTGGAGGAACAGGAAAAGTAAAACAATAAGAGCAATATCATCTTAGTTCATTACACTTGATATGATTCTTTCACTTTAGGCATGAGTCAATTTTCTTTGCATAAATATTTCGGTTGAGAGAAATTATTTGGGAGTGATTGAGCTTTTACTTAAAACCTTACCGGCTGATTATTACTTAGAAATATAAGTTTTCAGCACTTGGAGTTTCGGGCAGTTTCCCTCTTATGATGGTGAAGAAATTCTGTGAACTTCTGTGACAGCAAATTCTGCCAGAGATTTATGTCTGTGGGATAATGCATGAAAGTCTCTTGTATGTTAAAAATACAATTATTGACTTAATGTATGAAGTGATTTCCCATGGAAGATATTGTGCTAGCAATCATTTCAAAATATATGGTGTTGTTGTTGCGCCTCAACAAGATGGAATGGATTAGTGCTGTGTATTTCATCTGGTATCTACTTTCTGAGGCTGGTGAAATTGATGTATATCGCTCCATGATAGATGATGTATGGATTCATTCTCGTAGACGTGACGCATTAACCAAAGCGTACAGTGTACAGTTATTTTATAGCTGTTTTTTATCATTATTCATTTTAGAAAATCTAACTTTCCTAAATTTATGACAAAACATTTTTTAAAAAGAGAGCTATGGCAAGTTAAAAGTAAATAAGGTGACACTGAGCTAGGTCTTGAATCATTAACAATAAATCTTTCTTTTCAATTTAATCTCCACTGGTTTTTAATAGAAAGCTGCGTTTGAAAAGATTAGTGAGTTAACAGTCATTGATCACCCCGATGATTAGAATTGAAAGATTATGATTTTTTTTGTTTGGTTTTATATTAGAGATATGCAAAAAACATTTTTCAGCATAGTTTTGAAAATTCAGGTAAGACATGAACATAAATTGATAATATTAATAGATTTTGATTCATTTAAACATTCTTCTTTGATATTGAATAAATGCTGGATTGGTTAATAACGAGTTATCTTGAGGCTTTAAACGTGTCATCAAAAACTAAGAAGGTATACAGTTCAGCACCTCAGCTGTTTAGGGGTTAAAATGTTCTAAAACACACACACACTCTCATGTAAACAATACCTCTAGTATATAACTGCATGTGTGTGTGTATATTTTGGCTGCTCTAGGCTTAAAATGTTCTTTGTTTGTATGTATATTAAATTGTAGATCTATCTTTGACACTTTGAAATAACTTTTAACTTTCATAATATTTGACAAATAGAATTAATACTCGGATATAAGAAGAATTAGTAATCTTTGCTTTGATGGATATTAACCAATGGCAGTATTTGACCTGCATGGAGAGACTTCAGAAGTTATACAAAGGCTCCAAAAAGTATATTTCTTATTATTAAAAATTATAATTTAACAATATATTCATCAAAAAGTAATGCAAAAAGAAAATTGAACACACCATCTTCAGTTAAGCATACCATGGATTTGTCAATAGTTTGATATATCAGCTGCATTGTTTCCATCAAACCTTTACGAGTTCATGAAGTGCAAACTGATAGAGAATTGCATCTTGTCTCCATTTCTGATGAATGCTTCTTCAATTATACTTTTTTTTATTGAAAGAAACTTTCTAGGGCCTTTGTATGAACTTTGTTGGTTAAACACCTCATTAAGTTTATGTACATCAAAGCAAAGATCATTGAAGACTTTGATCTTGGATTTTCTGCAAATTATATATTAAAAGAGGTTTTAAAGAAATAAGTGGAAATAGGACTAAAAATGTTTGCTTTGAAAATAAAGACTGAACCTAGTTATTGAATATTCCGGTGATCACATAAAAACCTATTATCAAAAATGGAGAAGACAAAGTTGAAGAAAAAAAAATTCCAAAAATGCGTGCGTGTCATGTGGAAAACTAAGATGTTTTTGATTATGGCAATACTCTTAAATCTAACCACTCTCCAAGAGTCTTTGTTATAAGTTGATAAGCAAGTTCTAAGTTTCCATTATTAGGACTCAAGAGAAGTGGTGCAATTTTTTTCCCCAAAATAATTTCAGATTATTATTTACATCAAGCGTTCCATTCACTTATTCAGACATTGATAAATTTATTTCTGGCAGGATCTGAGTTTAACTGGTTCTTTCTCACAAAATTTTTCTTTTTTTTACATTTGTACTGTTTTAGTGTATTAAAAATCTTATATACACACACATATATACAAACAATCCCTGTTCCAGAAATAAAGGGAAAAGCTAGTTAGTCAAATTCACTACAAAAAGAACCCTGCAAATTTGTTATTTCCCCTACAATAATTTCACTGCAATTGAAAGTTATTTCCCTTTTAATTTTTTGTTTGGTTTCTATGATAATAATGGTATTCTAAATTTATTTTCCACTAAACAATTTCTTTTTAAAAAAAATTCTTCCAAACAATATGGTCGATATTTAGTCAAGCATTAAACAAAATTGCTTTTCCTTCACTGATATGGTTATCCACAAGCCACAGAAAATCTCTTGTGATCCAAGATGGCTTCCTCCTTAGATATCAATGGTTACACATTCACTGTCCAGAAAATAGCGACGTTTTTTGTTTTTTTTCTTTTTCTATAAAACATTCTATTTTTGTAAATTATTTCTGTACTGGGTGTTTATGGAGACCATACTTGCTTTTATAATTTTTTTTTTTAATTTTAGAAAAAAAAAAAGAAATTTCCTTTGTTTATGTTTGATACATTTTTTTAAATTAACCTTTTCAAGACTAACCTATTACGGTGCTTAATGCCTGAATTGATATGTCCCAGTAGACTTCTAAAAGAAATCTATGGGACAAGTATGTCCCGGGAGTCTCAAAAGGGTGGAACAGATATGTTTATGTAAGCACACACACACACGCTGAGGTTTTGAGAACTTCTCATCAGAAGACATGTTTATAACAAGTTCTCCTCCCAACCTGGAAAATTGGCACAACACAATCTTCTCACCACTATTTGGCCTTGTGCTGTCTTTAGGCTCCATATTGACATAGGATGATACAATGATTATCTATTGTGTCTGACTATGGGATGATATTTGGTGGAACTTTTATATTTTCCAAGTTGACTGGTCACCACTTTTTAACTCTTTCAGGACTGAGTTTTTTTCAGGGTGGCAATCGATGGATTCAAGTTTTCTCATTTTCTAAGAGACTCTGGGAAGTCATATATCATTTTGAAGGTTATAAGATATGGATTTAATTCCTGATCATCTGACCTCATTCTGTATTCAAAAAAGCCACCCTACTCGAAATGTCTGTAAAACTCAAAGCTGCTGGCCTGAATAAATTGAAGCATCTTGCTTTACTAATCATATTTTATCTGCTCGTCTTCAAAGTCAGCATTTTGCATCTCCTTGGCCATTCAAGATTTCTCTTCTTGGTCAAATGTACCATTTTGCATGTTGTGAATCCCTCGATCATAAGACAGGGGATGCGGGTATGGTCTTCACTTTAATATGCTGACCCATAACATCTTGACTGTGGGGAACACATCTCTTTGTGATTCTCAGCTTATGGTGCCTGGTATTCCCAGACAGTAATCCATCTTACGCTGTACTTAACAGAATTTAGTAAGTACTAATATGGGACCCAACCAAACTATGATAGTCAACCAGTTTGTCTCACAAACCAATTCACCAGTGTAGTGAATGCGATCCTCACTGGGTGCCCCACTACTTTGTGCCAGACTTAGTAAATAACTTAGTTCAACTTAGTAAATAACAATAACAAGGAGTATCTAAGTAAGTGCCCCTAATGACCGTATTATCGTTATTTACTAAGTTGAACTTAGTCCAGAACAATTTTGGACCAATTTGCTAGTGTAGTGAGTTTGATCTACACTAGGTATCCCACTCCTGTATACGATTGAATTATGATTAGTAAGCTAGTTTCACAGACTTTTGCTTCTGCAGTGAGTTTGACCCTCGCTTGTTTTATGGCCTTGTGAGTTAACCATGGTGAGACAACCTAAGCCTGTCTGGTAGACCATTACTACTGTAGTGAGGTCATTCCATGTGGCCTTGTACCAGACGAAGATAATAGAACTTTTTCATTTCAGTACTTCCCCAACGGCACAGGATTTCCTTCTCACCCCCAAAAGTATAATGTCTGGTTTCAGGGGACCCAATCCCCCAGGCTGCACCTCTCCAATGCACTGAGAGGTGTAGGGTCAGGGTTAATCCCTAATACCTGAAGCATACTAAAGAGTGAAGTGCTGAGGGAACTGGAAAATTTTTGTGTCTATCCACAGTGAACTTAACTCAGTGTCACGTTCTGCCCAAGTAGGGAGGCGGATGAATACCAACTAATTTTGGTTGTTTGGATTGATAAATAAACTTGTCCATTACTTATGCCAAGTGTTTTTACCCCGCCTTTTTTTGGCACCCCTTCGGATTTTTGTCCCACGTCTTTCTGTTTTTGTCCCCCTCTCCATATCTGCTATTTCCTTTTCGGTCTCTGTCTCCATGCAATTTTCTTGTTCTCTTCTTTGAGTCGTAGAAAATGCAATGGCTGTGTTTCCCCACCAATCCTACCCCCCCCCTCCCTCCCGCTGGATGAATGTCTGCATATATTTTTTTGTGCAGAGATGAAACATTGAATAACTCACCTGATTTTTCTTTGAATCTTTTTTTCTTTTTTTTTTTTTGAGAGAAGAATTTTTATTAACTCCACAAGATTATAAAGAAACCCCACTCACTCTTTACATCTGTCTCTCTCTCACACACACACGCACACACAGACATACAAAAATGTATATTTGAAAAGAAATATAAATTGCTCTGTAAAAAAAACGATAATGATTTTTTTAAGAAATTGTTTCCTTTTTAATTTCTTGATAATAAAGAATTTTCAAAAATGTATAGTGTCTTTCAGTTTTTTGTTTTCATTAATTTTTTTTTTTTTATTAGTCTTTGAACCCGTTTTGTATGAGGCAATAAGTTATTCCCCTTGAATCATTTTTGTTGAAACTTTTCATGGCTGGTCATACACCAAAATAATTCCTATTTTCATTTTATAATCCGTCTGTTGATACTAGGAAGATGTCCACAAAAACATTGCAAAAATATGAATCCAGATGTTTCTATTTGAAATTAGATTAAGATAGAAATTGTACTATTTCTGGGTCTTAAATCCAATAAAATTTTACCTCCATGGGAAATGGAAATAGAAATTTTATGTTTGCTAAAAAATGAAAATAAAAAATGAAAATAAAGATTGAAATTAAATAAAGGTATCATTTTGGGGAATTACTTGCCTGAAAAGTTTGTTTTTTTTTATTCAAAATGATTCAAGGGGAATAACTCTTTTGCTTCAGTCGTGTATGAGTAGTTTTTCTTTTTTCTTCTTAGATGTTTCCATCCTTTACTCAATGGACCCTTCCACTTGAACCATGCAATATCAGAGAACTCTTGTACTATATTACTGTGACCTTTGCCTTTAGTGATACATAGTAATCATATCTGCCGTTATTGCTTGGGTTGGTAGAACATCAAGTGAAGTAATAGTGACTAAGTTTGTTTCATACACTATCTTTTTTTTCTTTCCAAATCCGACCCTATAAGCTCTTCTATTCCTATGAGTGACAATCAGTATAATTATTGTCTTACTTCTAGCAGGGCTAATAATATCCTGATTGGTATTTTTATTTAAATGGCTCTGAGCTATCCAAATTGTGTTGTCAAAAATTTCAAGGTATGTTGCAAAATCAAGTATAATTTTGTACATCTTTTAAAAGATACTTTTCCTGAGTCACTTGAACTGCTGGGATGACAATCTATATTTGGCTTGGATAACAAAGTTCGAGTAATGCGTCATAGAACAATTTTTTTTTTTTTAATGTGTCACCAATGCAGAAAGTTTGGAACGTTCTGAAATAGTGTCACTTGGAGAAGTTGAAATGCTTTCTCTGTTGTTTGCCATCATTCTATGGCTCTCTTCGGAAGGTTCTCATTTTTTGTCCTGTGGGGAGATTATCACCTGGCTGTTGAGAATGGTATTTTCTGTGTGGCTTTTATGGAGGAAAGATTTATCTTCTAACGAGATGAGCAATTATCATAATTAGTATTCACTGATTTAATCACTCTTGCCCTCCAATCATGTTGTTATAGTCTCAATGTTTTGATTACTGTGATGTCATGAACAGAATTTATTCTGATCATATCCATTCTTTAATGGAATTTTCTTTTGATGACTTCAAATTTTGATGCTGTGGTTGTTCAATTATTGACTGTAATGGCATGTTATCAAAATCAGTTGCTACCAAACACTTTATTTAAAATGAATTGAAATTATTTTACAATATTTATATTAATCATTAATTCTTTGAAATGTAAAATTAATAAAAATGAATTTGATGATATAACATTGAATTTAAATTGTTCCAATTTTTATATCCTTTGCTTAACGTTATCAGCCAGTTAATATCTAGAACAGGTTCTCCAAAGTACGGGTCCCTGTCTATTATTAGGTCAGGTGGTAAGGTACTGCTGACACTGTTGCTGGTTGACAATTATTAAAAAGAGAAAAAAATATTGGTGAAATTAAGATTTTAAATATGAATATATCTAATGGTCTTATGTCATCAATGATTAATTTGTTAAACTCATAAAATCATAAGCATAATAGTAGCCTTAGGAACATTTAAAAACATCAGGGGTTTAATGCACACATGAAAATTGTGCATGAATATATGTAATGTAATGTAATGTGTGTGTGTGTATATATATATATATATATATATATATATATATAATAGTTAACTTATGGCATGTATGAATTATTGATTTCATTTTATATGATTACATAATAGATTTGTATTGTAGTAAGATTAGAGAAAAATTTTCAATACACGTTGCATTTTATAGACAAGGATGATAGAGATTTGCATTGCAGTGAGCTTAGAGAATAGCCTTCCATTCACAATACATTTCATATACATGGATAAAAGAGATTTGATGTGAGCTTAGAGAATTGCATTCTGTTGACCACAATTGGATTTTTTTAAGATCCTTTGATTTTGTTCTTTCTGCTTTCTCGATCTGTGATGATTTGGGTTGCAGCATGAAGGAATTCTTTTGGTCCAGCAGTAACACAGCATAGTAGGATGAACTCCATGGAGTATCTGTCAATTTTGTCTTCCCAATTGCATCCCATGGTGCAAAAACTCTTTCTCAATGGTGGTGCCATCAATCAGCACATTCACTCAGCTAGAGATGTTAAAAAAATGGTTTGAAATGTATGAATGTGAACTTCAACTCTTGGATTGGTCTCCACGTTTTGCAGATCCTAATTTAACGTAGCATCTGAGGTGTTGAATGGAGTAGCAACTAAGGAACCTATTCCCTCCACCTGTATCTCTCAGGGAGGTTCTGCTCGAGGAATGGCTCAAAATCCCTGCACAAAAGCTGTATGAATTGATTCCTTGGTGTATTGAAGCTGTTATCAATGCTAACGGAGGGCAAACTTCATTCTAAAAAAATGTAGATAAAAATTTGTGATTAAAATGGTGTTTTAATCATTATTTTTTTCAACTCCTGTCGTGTGTGTGTATATATATGTATATATATACATACATTGTGCAAGTAGGTTGTGAGGTTATTCAATAAAATCATACTGGGTTGTAATCGAAGAAGCCTGAAAGACTGTCCAAAAGAGATCACAATGAGCGGCTTCCTTAGTAACATGATTCTGTAGATGAGTTACCAGGCTTTTCTAAGCATCTTAATTATACATCATGAGTAGAAAGAAAGTTCCAAGAGATAATTTACTGAAACCAAATTTATTTATCATTTGTTCCAAGGCTGCAAAAGAAAAGCGAGTGTTGAATAAATCATAAAAAAATAATGCAGGAAAATATACGCGTTACAAAAAAATCATTTTAATTTATACAAGATCTTGTATTATGTTTCTGCTTTGAACGGAACTTTGTTATAACAAAGCTCAACCTATTCAACATGAATGACTGAAATTTCAGTCATTCGCAGTGAATTGATTTAGCTTTGTTGTTCCAGAGATCAAACTAAGGATATTTTTATCCTTCATAGAATGGACCCTTCCACTTTGACCATGCTATACCAGAGAAATCCTGCACTAGGTTACTATGACTTCTGCTATTAGTGACAATGCACATATTGTTTAACAAAAACATAGTTGTTTGAAGTCCTGAGACAACTACTAAAAGGTAGTTAACAAAAAATCCAATGCAGAGAAAGTAAGAAGAAAGGCAATTAGTGTAGAGAGGAGAGAACACTGGGTTTTTGTGTGGTTTAATGACTAAGCTGTTGCTACATGATATAGCAAGCTCCTGTGATAAGGGAATTTGAGTCTCTATGTTCTGAAATCCCATAATCTAACTTTAAAGTTGAATATTTCATAAGAAAATATTGTGATAAAAAATGCAAAAATAGAAAAAAAAACATGTAAAAAATATTTAATGATTGAGATTCAGTAACAAAAATATCTAGGTTGGCACTTGATGACCACTATATAGAGGTTGATGTGCCATAAAACCATTTTCAATCATTCTTTTTTGTTGGTTGGCACTTTTTGACCAATATATAAGTGTTGATGTACCATATCTGAACCTTCAGGGCTGAATGGGCAAATAATTACTGGCATAAATGACAATTCATCTGATTGCATCAAGGGGTTAGGAAATGAGCAAAGCCTGATGTCTAAGGCAATGACCAAGGAAACCTGGCAGTTTCTGGCTGACCCACTATCAAATGCCCCTTCGAGACATGTGCCATATCAGGTGGGTACACTATTTCCTCCACACTCAAAAAATGCCTGTTCATCATTCTGCCATAACATGGTGTCAAATCTCGATCATTCTCTTCACAGATGTATTAGAAAGTAGATGTAAAATTCCGTCAGGGAGAGAAAAACTCTTTTCCCAAGGTAGGTTTTTGAACAGAGTAATTTACATTGTATCATATTTTCCCTACCTTCATGATTCAAAAGAGCTGCTAAAAACAAAGATTTTCTATAATGACACTTGTAAAAGGTCCAGGAGAGCTTTTTTTATAGATCTATATAGTAATCATTATAATTTACAGGCCTGAATGAAATGAAGATTTCTGGACAATTTTTCAAGTCTTTTCCTTCTTTGCATTGTACTTCAATGGACATTTTTTTTATGACATCACAAAAAAATTTTTAAAAAGTGTATAGTTCTCTATCGCAGTCTGGATGTTTTTTTGAGTTCATCTGTCACAAAGTAAATCATTTTATAATGATGTCATAAAAAGTATATAGTTTTCAATCATAATCAAGACATTTTTTGGGAACTCAGATGACTGTACACCCAAGCTATCACTCAGAACAATCTAATGAATTCAAACCTCACAGCAAGGCTCACCGCACAAGCCTGAGCTGGTAAATATCTTGAGAGTTGTTAAACAAAGAATTTCAAAATCAGTTAAAAGGTATCATTTTTTTTCTTCACTTATTGCCTAGAGAGACCATGAATAGAGATGAAAAAATGACAAGTGTCAAAATGGTAAGAAATATCAATGTTGTAAAGCTGTGGTTTCAAAACTTTAAAAACACAAGGACCCTTTCTATAAAAGGAAATATCCTGGCAGACCCCATATTTTTAGCATTTAATTTTTAGACTGTTCTTAATTCATTGCAATAGCAAGTTCTTGACCTTTAAAAATCATATATATTCTAAATGGATTACAGATTCAAATTCTAATATATGGAACAAGTTTGTGAATAATTATTTTTCGATGGCTATGCAATGGATGATGATTTTTCTGTCATGAGATTCGCTATGTCAGGTTCAGAGGTAACACAGATGCAGACCTCCAATGATTGTCTGAGGGCCCCCAAGAGACTGAGGACCCATGTTCAAAACCAGTTGTGAAGGAAGGCAGATGCCAACATTAGCTAAGGCACTTGTTGACCCAAGATTTAAAAAGGTCAAGATTGTATTTATCAGGAAAACATTGAGAAGGGGGTTTGTTCCACGTAGCAGAAGTTATTGGAACTTGTAGGGAGTCTTGGAAATATCCAGAAAGTATGTGATACAAGGTTATGTTTTGTTGTAGGGTCCCACACACATGTGGCACAAGACAAAAATTGTCCTTGCTTTTTGGTATGCCACAGGCATCAGGGAACAATCTAGCCCCTCTTGGTGCAATAAGAAAATGCAGCCAGGAGGAACAAGTCCCTTGGAACTCTGGGAATATTCTATTCATGCCATTGTAATCGGAGGGCAAGGAGAATTCAGTGTCTTTAAACAGAAGGACCAACGGAAAATTTCACAAAAACTCAAAAACCTTTCACGTCTGGAATAATAGTGCAAGTGTTTTCAAAAGTACATTTAGTAAAAAACATGAGGAGTATTCTTCGTGACCAAACTACACTTGAGAAAGAAAATGCAAGTCTCAAGAGAAAAAAAAAATCACAGGAATACATAAAAGTGAAAAAACAAACATCCAATAAAAACATTTTTTTTTGAGAAATTGAATAACCAAAAATATCTTTAAACAAAGCTAAAAAGATAATCATATGTGGTTTGTTCGGACTTCTTTCCTTGTCTTTGTTTTTCAAAACGTTTAGGTTGTGTATCCTCTGGCCTTTGGGTGTATGTTGTGTTCTTGAATGACGATTCCAGAACACGAAAGAAATCCAAGGAAAACCGGAGGATACATGGCCAAAACGTGAAAAAACGGAAAACAAAGACAAAGAATTTATTCTGAACAATCCGTGTACAGTGATCAAAACTTTCCATTTATCAAAATTCAGACAAAGCTTAAAAGAAACTGAAACATTAAATGTTAAAAGTTCATTTCTAAAAATACTAATTTGAAAAAACTTTTACACACGTGAATATAAAGTTCTTTAAAATTCATTTTTTTTTCTTTTCAAATTAAGCTTTTGGAAAGAGAGCAAACTTTTGTGATTTTTAAAAGTATTACAATTTTCAAAATAACAGTGATTTTAAAAAATACAACATTGGATCATTTACTCGGTTTCCAGAAAACTGAAATTACCAGAAAAACGGTTAGTTTTGAATCTGGTGAGTTTTTGTCATAGTTCACCACTCAGCTTCTAGTTTTCAATTCTTATGACATGGTTTGATTTAATTGTCTACATAAATATAAATCTTCCTCAAAATATAAAATGCATTTTAAATTCTCATCTGAATTTTTTTAGACTGTGTGTATTCATCATTATGTATCGCATGGTCGGACTATTTTCTTTGTCTACCATACATTCACTTGTTCCCAGTGTTTGTCAATCAAACCGATTAGCCGGCTGAGCATCGACATCAATATCATCTGGGAACTTCTCATCATAAGGGACTTCTTTGAAAAAGCAAACAAATTGTCCAATGCAAAGGAAGCAACTCTGAATTTGACATTGAAAACACAACATAGATATACAAAAAAATGGATATGATGTATCCAGTCTGACCGAGAAGTGATTCCACATTCTAGAACCAACAATATTTGACAATGACCAGAGGGTACATGGTCAATATGTTGTGAATAAATGAACGTAGAGACAAAGATAATAGTCCTTCCAAAACTATGCATAATGGCATTTTAAATTGTTGAAAATTAATATCAGAACAAAGATACCATTAACAATATAGATGAAGAATAATAATATAAAGTCCTCTTCAAAATATGACAACAAATATATCAAAATATTGAATTTGAATTATTAGATATATAAGCAAATATACAAATGAAAGAAAAAAAATCATCCTTTTCTTTCAAAATATATTAACCAAAACATTTTAATCCTCCTTAAATAACAATGAAAAAATAAATATATATTTATATATACAGAGGAAGCTGCTCATTGTGATCACTTTGTTCTGTTAAAGGGTGTTCTGAAATAAAAATAACTCACTGATAACATTTAGCAAAGGATATAAAAATTGGAATAATTTATATTTATGCTTATTAAACTCATTGTTATCAACAGCTATATACTATGAAAGATTAATGTTGAATATATAGTAACGGCACTGCAAGACTAATGTTGGAGATTTGTCTGAAGCAACAGAACAGAGATTTCAGTGCATCATTTTAAAAACTAAAATTAGTTAACTCTTAAAATAATTCTGTCTAGAATAAAACAAATCTGAAGAGATATTCAAAAGAAAAGTTTCATCAATTAAAAAGCTTGAAATAATTAGGAATATGGAACAAGGTTGCAGAAGTGCCTTAATTTCCGAATATAACATTGAGTCTTCTCAAACCAAAACTAATGGGTGTTATTGCTACCAGTGATCATCCCGGAAATTTTCAATACTTTTTGGTTTTTCATTGAAACACTTTGTATAAAAATCCAACAGTTATAAAGATAAATTTGTCACAATGGTACTCGTAAATACCCAATGGTCCTATAATAACAGATATCTACTGTAAATGTTTTAATACAAATTTGTAATTCATTTTATACAGGATGCTTAGGACCTACTGATTTTGATAACAATAACCGTTTCATAATATTATCTGCGATTATAAAAAAAGGGCTTCCTCTGTATCAGAAAAAAAAAGTTTAACTATTGAATAAAAGTTTTCTGAAAGATAAAAACGTTTCCTCCCCCCATTTATAAATAGTCTTCTTCAATTCCCACAACCCAAGGTTCTGGTTCTTGAATATATTTCAAGATATAATCTCCACTTTTTTTGACTTTGGGACAAAGTTCCAACAGCCTGTTCTTTATGTACTCTGGGATTACGCAGTACACATACAACCGCTTGAGTTCTGTGCATTTTTCAGCCAGCCCCAATAAAGCATCACACAATGGAGCAGAACTCAATGTTCGTAGGATCAGATTCTGCAGTGTAGCACTGTAATAATTGCCAGCTCTCTGAACTTCTTCATGAAGCATTGTGAATGTATCCAACTGGAGATCAAACACAGGGATCACCGGTTGCATGATATCGAGAACACGATCTTGGGGACAGGTGTGGTCGAAATGGAGTTTAACACGAAGCCGTGGGTGGGCAGCAGTTACTGCTGACCATGCTTCAACAGACAAATCTGGATGGTATTTTTCATCGATACGACACTTAATTGAGAGATACTCAAAAACCTGCGGTCGGCCCTGCTGTGCTAAGAGAAACAGGACCTCATCTGAGAGACATGAGTGAAAGATATGGAGTTCTCGCAGGTAATGGCATTGCTCAACAAGTCGGTAAATGCAGTCCCATGTGACCTTGCAGACAAGAACCTTGTTCTGAATATTCAGGACTTCTAAAGATGGGTGGTTTTCTGAGAGTAAGTCGAACACGCTGTTGTCATAGGCCACGTCTAGTTGGGACAAGTTCACCTCCGTTAGTCTAGCCATTTTGGAAAATTCATTTTCCTTGTCCTCACAGTCTGTAGAAGGTGGGAGAGAGAACAGTTGTTTTAAGGCTTCAACAAATTCCTTGCCAGCATAGAAGAGAGGGTTTTCAGATTTGAAGACAATGGCCAAAGAAGTAAGACGTCGGTTAGGGAGCTTTGACAAGAAGTCCATAACTCGGAGAGCATTTACTCTAAAAGAACAAAAAAGAGAAATCAATGAACTGTAAAATTGATATGCATATAACATAATGGAATGATATTTGTTTTAAGAATATAAATTTATAACAAAAGATCTCGGAGCAACAGTGAGCCCTGGAGACAAGGATTATAGGATCACTGGGACATGGACACATTCTAGAGCTTCACCTACTCTTGTCCCACCAAATTTGGGCAGAGTCTGAAGGAATAAATCTCCAACACAAAATCATTGCTGAGTGTCATAGTGTTGGTAGTCTCCAACTGGACTCTGTCAAGTAACTGGACTCAGCCCTTCAGGACCAGAGGCTGTCTTGGATTTTTTCCCTTGCAACCAGACTCTAGCCTGGGAGGGCAAAGATGGTGGGAACGGCGGTTTGTGCATCTACCTAATCACCCTAATCTCTTCCAAGTACAGGTATTTACTTATCTTCCTGACACTGCTTCAAAGTCCAGCAATGAAAGAAAAGGGTTAATGGAGGTAGGCCTTTGATGGAACCTAAAGACCTTGGTCAACTGATTACCCCATAGGCACAGACGGTGTGGGCATCAACACAACAACAACTCATGAGTCCACAGGAAGGAAAAGGCCTTTTCAAACTCATATCATCTTGGTTTATCTTTTGAACACATTTCAGTCATTGCACTCTACAGCTTTCTTCAAGCTAGTGTCATAAATCTCATACATAAGACTAGGAGGTTTTCACAATTGAGTAATAATCAGCAAGCTAGTTTCACAGACCATTTGCTAATCTTATGGATGACAGTCTGCATGTTGTGCATTGAAAATCGGGGAAAAGATGCATTGTCAATGGTCAGGAATTAGGGTAAGTGTTATTGACAGAATAGGGTTATTATAAGGATATTATAAAGGGATTGTCAACGGTCAGGAATAGAGACAAGCATGTAGAATGGAAATGTACTAAAAATGATTCTAACTATAAAAATGCAATAAAAATCAGCGGAAAAATTTATGATGTATATTATAACAATACAAAAGTTGCATAAGTCATCTTCAGTTGGAATGGAGTTTGACTCTGCCAGGCTTTTAACTGTGGAAATGCATTAAAAATCAGAAAGAAGATTGTCACCAGCCAGAAATTGAGGCAAGTATTATTGATACAATGTGGCTATTATGTAAACAAGACTAGATTAATACCAGCTCTAATGGGCAATCAAAAAAAAAAAGATTAAATAGAATAGGTAGATAGGGAGATAAAAATCAGATATTTTTTAAGTTGATGTTTGAAAAAAAAAGGTTTCAACAACCAAGCAGCAGCTTGATATGCCTTTGAAGAATTCATTAGATCTATGCTCCCAGAATGATTAGGCTTGTTTCTGGTTGGTGAAAATGAGTAGATTCTGAAAGTTCTTATTAAGCTGAGATATATTGCTTTAAGGTCTATGGGGAAAACTCATAATTATCTTTGCGTCAACTTGATACATGTATAATGTAGGAGGTCAGTTGAGAAGAGAACCAACCATTTTGAATACCTCAAGAACCAGAGGCATAGCCTAGTAATTGCTTAACCAATCAGAGGAGGCTTTACTATGCAAGTGTAAACAGGCATTCTCTTGTGGGGTAACTCAGTCGGCAGTGAGATACCATCAAGTGAGCGTGTGTATTGTTGCTTTCACAATGCCTAAGCAAATCATTCTTCACGTCTTGAAGAGGTTTTTTTCTGCAAAACACTGCATCACCCCCAGGTCTGTCAGACCCCTCCACCACAGGCCAAATTTGGCTCCCTGCAACTTCTGGCTCCTTCCAAAGAGATTTCAGACAGTGAACAAGATCAAGGAGAAAGGAACAAGGCAGCTGATTGTGACCACCAAAAAAGGACTTTTCAGGCATTCAAAATTTAGTAGGCACCCTAGGAAAAGTGTGTGGGGCCCTCAGAAAATTACTTTGAAAGGACTAAGGTGCCACTGTCCTTTCTTTTCTTTTCTTTTTTTTTTTATTATTTCATTAAAATTAAATGGCTGGATACTTTCTGGACAGACCTCTGTAACAATACCAGAATATAAGCAAAGGGAGGCAATCGACTTTTACTTTGACAGGAGTTATCTAACCCTATTTATCTGGCACGTAGAGGGTAATACAAATAGAACCAAGTTACTACAGAACAGCAAAACGCGTTGCAAATTGATACAAAACTATACTAACAACTACACAAAACGGTTCCACATCAAGCCATAATCGAACCATCGATAATGCAATCAATGAGAACATTACTACCTTGTATACAATTTCAGTAATACTACTACTAACATTATCATTATTAAATTCTATTTTATTTCTGAGGAAACGGTCTGTTGGGATCAATATAAGTTTTTGATAAAGTACGTTTGAAGAGGAAAAAAAATAGTAACTATTCACCTGTTATAATCCATGCTTTGGTCAATTTCAATGCAGACTTTTTTCAAGAAATGTCCATACTTCTCCAAGCACTGTATAGAACGGCTCATGTTCTTGGAGAAGAATTGGAAGCAGATTGACTGCCATAGGCAGGATGCACCAAAACACTGGTTCCACGCCTTGCAGGTCAGGCAACAGCTGAATCGATCAGATAATGGTAGGTAGGAAAGAATTTCAATGATGATATGTTCTGGGAGTTCACTCCAATCCATTGTTCCTTAAAAAAAAAAAGAATTCAAAATCTGATTAAGACTCAACTTCAACCTGGTGTTGTTGGGTGGCAAAACAGCTGCCAGTATTAAAATGCAATCAGCAGACCAACTTTGAGTTTTAGCCAAGGCTGTTTACATTCATATAAATGCTTTTGGGTGAGGCATGAAATCCTAGATATGGATCAAATAACAGAGCAGTTAGTCCTTCAGCATTGTACGGCAGTCAATCTTAGAGGAGGTTACTCTGGAGGGAGAAAAAGAAAAAAAAAAAACCACTGTTTGGTAGTCACCATAGCTCAGGCTTTCTTGATCAAGTGGGCCACATAACACATATTTCCTCTTTATTTGGTCCGCACATTCACTTCAAAAATTTTGGTCTTATTGCAGGAAGCCGACTTAATTACTATTTTAAACCAACATACGAATTGCAATTATTATATTATTTACTTGCAAAGCCAAAACAATAGTAATTTTACAATATAAACTATAAAATTGACTGAAAAAAATGAAATAAGATTTTAAACAAATGCCCAGATTAGCCGTGGGCCACAAAAAATGTGGCTTTGAGCTAAATCTGGTCACCCATGTGCTAAGGATAAGGGTTGGGGGTGGGTACTGGCAACTCAACTCTGTAAAAAAAAAACAAAGAAACTACTAGCAACTGAAGCCACAGCTAAGTGGTTGTGGCCACACAAGGAGTCCACGAGAATAACCCCCCCCCCAAGTAATTTTTTGTGCTTTCAAGCAAGAAGACATTTGTTTCCTCTGCAAATACGTCAGTTTTGAGGAAAATTATTGTATCAAGCTTTCAGGGTGAGGGTTCTGTTAACAATGTAACTATAACACTAAACTGGACCGTTACTTACTGTAAATCATACAGAAGTACGGCTTTGATTATTTATTTCATGTAGGCCTGCACAATTTCTAGTGTCATCATTATCAAAATATTGTCTATAATTTCAAGAAGAGTCAGTAACATTCAAAGAGGTTTTTAGAAGTTTGAACTCTTGTTGTTTGTATTATCAACAAGACATTTTGATAGATTCATTCTACAGCCTTTTTCAGTTGTACTATCCGAATGTTATAGTGGTAAACAGAATATTCCACTGGTAACCATGTTACGTTTTTTTTCATACAAAAATTTAAAAGTCTATTTGAAAGTTGTTGAAGGCGTTTAACTTGACTTTTAACACGAGTCTGGCACAAGGTCAATTTGATTATTTCTTTTTTAAAAAGTTAAGATTAAAAAAAAGAAAAAAAATCACAAGTTATTTTTCGTGCTTCTAATTAGACCTTAGTTTGGTCAGTTTTGAGCTTTTAGAAGTGAGGTTCTATTTACGATATAACTATAATGCTGAACCGGACCCTCAATAGTCGTCCCTCGTACGGAAGTACGTCTCCGGTTACTTCCCTTGTGAAAACTTCTTTGATTCGTACCACCGTTATTAAAATGTTCTAAAATGGAAGTTGAGTTCGTTGGGGTTTTTTTTGTTGTTTTTTAACCGAAACCGAAAAAGGACTAAGATGAGAAATTCATTGAGAACTTAAGTAAATGACAACTATGCTGGGGAGGTAACTATGAAGAATTCATGGACCCACTCCAAAAATCGAACCAAACGTTCCTTAGCCAATGGCCCACCCTTCCATGAAATGTTCTCGAAAATTCATCATTGAGAACTTGTGGAGATATTGTGTGGGTGGACAGACACAAGATGGGTGAATACATATACCTCCTTCCAACTTCGTTGGCAGAGGTAATGACCGAAAAATAATAATCCAAACAACCCGCCAGTCATAACAGATTGGCATGAACAAATTGATTCTTTCTCTCTCTCTCTCTCTCTATATATATATATATATATATATATATATATATATATATATCTTATTCAATTAGCGATATTTCTTTGAGGCTGGTGCGTAATGAATTAACTTTTGGTTTCTTTTCTTAAACATTTCCACCCCCGTCAGACACCCTGAAAAAAGTTTGGGGTCAGTATTGTCAGATTTACTGGGGGGAAATAGTTCTGATGCAGTTGGATGGAATAAATGAATTAAGGTAAAAAAAATGACGTTCTCGATATTTCTTCTTAAAACAGATCAGCATAATCTTTGCTTTGACGTGAATAAACCTGCAGCGATGTCTAACCGGCACAAAGTCATGCAAAGTTTTTCTTTTCTTTTCAGATCATTAAAAAGTATGATTAAGCAACATGTTCATCAAAAATTAAACAAAATTAAAAGCCATTAATGTGTTGTTTATTACATACCCCATAAATTGATACATCAAAAGGTATGACGAAAACAATGCAACCGACGTTCTTAATCTTCTAATCCAAATAAAATTTTTAAAAAAAGTAGGTTTTTAATTACATTTGCATTTATCTCTGATGAATATATTGTTTAATTATAAGTTTTTTAAGCCTTTTTATGGACTTGAGCCTCTCTACTTATTAAACATAACTATAGAATTATTTTATGTCAAGGCAAAGATGAAGTGTTTTTGCCACAACAAATAGAAATGCGTAATTTTCGGACCTTCAAGATTCACATTTCTTTCCACTATTTTCACCAAGACATATCTTCCATTTTTCTGGCTTTGATATGAGATAATTCACTCGTCTTCTAGAATAAGACAGATATTAAATTTCAATGACTAAAAAATAAGAAGGAAAACTGATTAAAGTTGTTTAGTTGTTCTTTTTTCGTGACCGGACGGCTCCTTCTTAGGGCTTACCTACAGCAAGATTTACGTCAAACAGTGCAATTTTAGAAAAACGAAAGCCTAAAGGAATAGAAGATTCTCTGATCTTGATTAATAAGTTTTATACCTTTTTCAAGAAATTTCGACAGTAATTCCCTCGTTTACTTAATCGATAATTGATTTGTTTTACTCACAACCAAACCTAACCAAAAATCAATATAGCAAGGATTAAATTTAGTGAAGCCAAAAGTTTTAAATTATTCGCAACAACTTAAAAGCCATGATGAAATGAAAGAGAGATCTTTGATGATACTGAAAAAATCCGAATTTATGTAATAATATAAAAATAATAATCGGTAATAAACGTTTTTGAGACTCATTTTGTACATAGGAAATTGAACATCGGGTGTCGCAAATGCGGACACAAAGTGAGGGTCCGGTTGTAGGTTGTACAGACACTGTAAATCGATCACCCACTTTGGAGTCAATTCATTCGCTCCGTCTAAAAAAAGTTTATTTTGCTCAAAAAGGAAAAAACTTTCCAAGAAATTACGGCCACATTCATTTAGAGCAGATGATTCAGCATGAAAAAAATATGTTTTTACATCAATTTCGTTACTTTCAATTTAACGAATCTTGACCCTCAATTTCTGTTTTAATCATAAGATGAAATAAAAACAAATTTATTCAAAAAAAATTTTTTTGGACCAACAGCCACTCCCAGGACTTCTACTTTTTTCAACATACTCTCTAGTTTAGGCTTCAACTCAAAAAGTTAAAAACATATTTCTAAACTTACCTGCTAAATACGGGACTAATTCCTCGCTGGCAAGAGAGAAATATACGAAATAAAACCAGACTGTGAGAAAAAAAAGTTTTGTTATTGCCTCTTAGTTTCGATGCTTCACGCCATTGCTATTTACAAGACATTATTGGATGTTAATTTGCAGGGAACGCGAATTCTGTAAACACCGGTTAAGACGCAGGCGCACAAAAAAATCCGGTCATCTTCAGAGAAGGTAATTCTGAGAGGCTTAGTGGTAGGGACGAGGACTGACGACCGAAATATTTGAAGGTCCATTTGTTGAGTCGTGGAAATAGTCGCCAAAATCTCAGTTTGAATAGGAATTCAGGTTTCTTTCGTTAGTCCTAACCAAAAGCTTACATCCAAAATTTGACAATTGTAACCTCTTTTTGTTTCAAAATGGTTGCTGTTACACATGGTTTTAGGGTTAGGTCATTATCAGCATCTCTTATTCTGCGGCTGGAAGGATGGCCATTGTAAAACGGGAAAGGTAACAACTGCTTAAGATTTTGAAGTACTGGGGCCTTAAAAGAATAGTCAAATTTCATTTTTTTTGCCGTGTAGTTATAGTGTGATAGTGGCTGGTACGAATACTAAACTAACAAAAGTCCTAAATACTGGTAAAAACTAGATGGGCCCATGGAAATTCCGCAACTGTTGACAGCTAGGATTATCCAACGTCTCTGCTCTTCCCTCATCCTAGGCAATTTTTTTTCCCTTATCCCTCACATGATTTTATTAGACTGCTAGACAAATATAGATTAGTTTCATTTGCACATATTTTCCTACCCCTCTCTGTGAACAACCAAACTTTCTCTCTAGCCATCTTACCCTCTTACTAAACTACCTAACTTTTTCTCCCCTCACTCTCTTCCTATTCGCTCAGTGAACTTCCTTTTCTCCTCTCTTTTTTCCTGAATACAACAAGGATTTTTTTAAATGAGTAATATTTTGAATTATTCCGTCTATAGTAATAAATAATTGATATTTCAAATAATATAAGTACTGAAATTATGTAGTACATAGTGTGATATCTTTCTCCCCCACAAAATGGCGATCAATTAAAATTATGAAACTGCAGTTAATTATGAAGAGATTAATCTATCATTCTAGAGAAGTAACTTTGTGAGATTAGTTAAATACTGCTATTGTTAAGCAGTGATATTCTAGCTTTTTTTTTTTTCAATAAAATAAGTAATGTTTTTATTTAATTTATTGTAAAAAAAAACTAAGACATACATTTCCATAAAAATAAACACTGGTTTGCTAAACCAAATCTTAACACAGAATTTTCAGAAACTTATGAATTTGTAATGTAACAATTAAACAAGTAAACTCCATTTCATAAAGTCTTAACACCTTTGTTGTCAGCTTAATTCAAATTTCTGAATTCCGAATTTCTCTCTTTCTTGTGATTGGTAAATTTTTCACCAATTGACAACTCAGAACGTAACTGACGAATATCATGACAAGCAGAATCGTTGAATAGATCAACCACTATAAATAAAATATGATTGCAATATTGGATGTATTGATAATCTATAATGGAAATTCCTGAAAATAAATAGGATAAAGAATGATATTTTGTGTTTTCTTATCATTAACCATCATCTGCTTGGATACTGTAATGGTTGTTACATCTACCTCACACACAGAAGGTCCTAGGTTGGATTCCGAGAATAAACAAAGACTGAGGAAAACTCTTTGTTAGAACAAGTTTCTGTGTGCACTTAGCAGCTAAGTGAGTACATTCTAAGCAGTATGGTTGCGATGGAGGTATCCATTTGATGGACTTGCTTCCTGCCAAGGGGTTGGTCATAAAATTTGTGGGAATAAAGTAATGGTTCTGACTAGACTTGTAAGGATCACTAAGCTAATGTATGTAACAGAGACTGGGATTCATACTTCAATCAGAGTTTTCTCTTAAAAGATGGGATGCTTTACCTTTTTTTTTTATTATTTATTATCAAGAATGTGTTTTTTAGGTATAACCATTTTACCTAAAGTTTCTTCAAACAAATTTGATATGAAATAAATATATTCAGTATGTAATTCTTCTTTTTATTCAAGGATTGATTTATTTGGTGGAGAGAAAATGTACAGAACAAATTAAAATAGTGTGTGGCTGAGAGAGAAAAGCTTTGTGTATCTTTGGCTTCAATATCAGGAATATCCTCAGAAGTCTTATTTGATAGAAAGAATTTTGGTTTGGTGTGTAGAATCTTTTGTTGTATCCAAAGAGCAATAGATTATTTGTTTGAGAGATGAGGATTTTTGATCCTTGGGATTTGACGCGGGCCCTGTTCTTGTGGAGGGAGAAGAGAAATGTTAGGAAGTGGATAGAGTGCGCACCAAATATGAAGTTGGACGCGCATTGAAATAAAGAGGAATGAACACATACAAGTATTAATGCCAGACAAGAGACGTAGGTTTAATACAAGAATAAAGATGAGGTACATGTAAGGATAACATATATACAATTGACCAGGTTCAGTGTGCAAGCCTTACTGCCAAGTAAGTGAGTTAACTTGGGGGCTATTCTCAGACGCTGATAGACTCTCGACAAACAGACTATCAAAGACATAGAACATAGTGTTTTATCTATGCGTGTTTCCCGAAGTGAGGGTGGTGGTTAAAATCAGATCGGCCAGTGGGTCGGCAAAACGACAATGATCTTAGGGAGAAAGAAAGAGAGTGGCCGGTCGCAAAGGCCAGGGCCAAAGGCATGACCAGCTAGGGGTCTTGGCGCCAAGAAGCCAGGGAGAAGGAAAGAGCGAGAATAGCCAGCCGCAAAGGCCAGGGCTAGAAGCGTACCTAGCAAGAGGTGCTGGAGCTAATGAGCATTGGACCATGTGCGTCCAGGGGTTTTATAGGGGTTGTCATCGGAAGTGACGTTTTGGATATTTAGCTAAAAGAAGAGCTTTGTACTTAATTCCTAACTATAAATATAGGAGGCGCTACAATGGTATTCTCACGCACACGTGACTCATCTCCCTCTGGTCCAGACTTCACTTGCATAAGAACTCACAAGCCTCTCCACTTGACCACTACATACCTTTTAGCTTAATCTCCTTCCTGTTCCTATCCCAAAGAACCAAGATTTACCTCCCCTGGATCACCTCTCTAGCTTCTTTTTTCTTTTCCTTCTCCCTACATGGCAGACAAATAAGCATGAGTTTTACTTTATACTAAAAAGATATTCATTTAAATGTGATGTAGAATTTAGAAGACCATATTAGATTCATCTTTGAGAAATATTTTTAAGATTCCCCAATCAGAAAGTTATAAGAAAATAAAGAGCATTAATAAGATAAATAAAAAGTATTTTTTCTGATATCTAAATAATTGATTTACCTGAATATTCTACTCAATAACTATTGCCAATTCAACAACTGGGGATTTCTTTGAAAAACATGAAAGATAAATGTATAAAAAGCAATGTTTTCTAGAGAAGCTGCAGTGATACAAATTATACAAAGAAAAGAATCACAATAATTAAATGAAATAAATGAATAAATAAAATACAATCATTTACCTTCATGTACTAAATAGTCCAGCATAAAAAAAACAACTATAATAATTGCTGTCAATTGTTCAACCAACGAGAATCTGAGAATGCAGTCATGTGACAAGCATGTGAATCAAATCTTCCTCCTTTTCACTTAGCTCTTTGATTTGTCAACATGTGCATAATAATCATCTTTCGCCCATGGCATAAGCACACTTTATGAGCAGACAGACAAAGACTTCCTCAAAAATGTTATACAATTTCTCTTTATATACAATTAGAGACATTGGTACCAAATCACATCATGGCAGTATTATATTTTATCAAACATACATTTCTAAAACTACTGTACAAAGACATATAAGATCTCAAACATATGAACTCTAAAATACATTGACAAAATATTGCACTTGTAAATATCTTTGACAACATGTATTTTCGTTTGATTGAATGAGTAAAAGTGATTCATTTTTCTAAAGGCTGTGCTATTTTATCATTATTATCACTAGCATATGTGACTTTGTACTATGGATTGAACATCAAATGATATCGCCTTTCCTTAGCATAAATAGATAAACCACAAACTCGCCAAAAAACTTTACCACTTGACACATCAACATTGTGAGATAAACATACTTATTTTGTTGTCAAATTCTTCTCTTTTATCATGAATTTAAATGTGAATACATAGGAAACAACTGAATGCAAATATAGATAAGAAAAACCTTAGTCTTGTGCCATTTGTGAATATGTATGCCTACCTTTCAATATCAAAAACTTTTGTATCTTCAATATCTAATAATGGAGATATTACAATACCTGTTACATGCGTATTATCTCTCGGCAACCACCTTGTGAGTTTCAATGTCCAACTGTTGTCTAACATTCTTGCTGCTTGGCCTACCCATCGCCATTAGAATTTTCAAATGGATTTTATGATATCTCTTTCTCATGTTTTTCCTCTAATATAATGTTCTGTCATGTTATAAATTCTAGCAAAAATCACCTTTGTTAGTAAATCCATCTTGGTATCTCATCTTTCCTCAATATCCTTGACAAAATTGATCATTCAATGTAATGAAAAAAAAATGATGAAAGATTATATTCTCTTGCAATATCAGAAAACTTTTTCAAATGCCCTAAAATGACTGGACTTGTTTTGAATTTAATTCTATTTTTCTATCAGTTGACAAGTACCCATACACTTACGCACCTTTCCACAGCGTGCTTTCTTCTTTGAAATGCTTTATTTGGGAAAAAAATAATTAGACCACTGGCGTCTGATGTTACTTCTTTTTCTTACGGAGCTCTTCAAGTAGTGAGGTAGGAAAGAGATGCAAAGCAAACGACTCTGCCTCAAGCATTGAATACTGACAAACCATCGCAGTATATCCTAATCCATCTCATATTCTCCAAATATAGAAACCACCAAAGGTTACGGATTCGATCATCTTGTAAGTATTCAAAGTTTTATTTTGATGATTGATTTGAACAAATGGTAACAAAATCGGTTTTTCCATGGCTGCTTCGTATTCGATGATAATCAACTCATGCTGTATTCATTCAATCACTTTATTGTTAGAAGCGATGTTGAATAATCGAATGAATTTTGTTGGCGATAGTTTAATAGATTGGTCTGTAAGTTTGCTTTTCATTCTATCATCGTCATCATCAGTCTTTTAACGTCCGTCGTAGACATAGACCTTCCGCAGAATTCGCCAAAATTCTCTATCATGGGCGTCGCGGAGCCAGTATTTTCTGAATTTGTCCAGTTCATCTCTCCATCTTGTATTCTGTCAGCGTCAGTTTCGCATGTGATCTCTGGGGATCCCTGTTGTGAGTCGTGATGTCCATTGGTTGTCTTTCATTCTTGCAACTCTCATTTTATTATTGTGTTTAATTGTCTTGTTTTTGGCGTAAAAGATCCAACCCAGGGAGCAAACAGAATATCAAAAAAAAAAGAATTTTCTTTTCACTTACATTTCGTACAGGGAATAGTTGTGACAAGGGTGAATGTTCCCAAACTGAAATATCAAAGGGAGGTAAGAACTAACGCTGACTTATGCGGCTGCTGCTGCTATTAATATATGATGGAACAAATGAAAATAGAAAACTTGACCATTTAAAACTGTAGTATACTGAATGTGAAGGATACAATTGAATGCTAGGGTTACTTTTAAGGTTGTTCAATGATTTTTTTTATTGTCATTTGCGACCCTAACCCCAAAACTAAATTCTATCCTTTATAGTTAGATTTGATAAAAGACAGTCTTAAATGGTCAAGTTTTCTGCTATCATTTGTTGCAGTGGCATGTCAGCATAAATGGTTACCTCTTGGTAAAAAATTGGATTAGTTTAGATAGATTGAACAAAATAATGATATTTGGCAAGAGAGATAATATATGGAGACACTGTGGCTGCTTCTGGAATGGCTAAAAGTGGCTAGATTTATCAAGAAATTCCATGGAAGAGATGGTTAAAAGTCGCTGACTTTTTAAGAAATTTTACAGAAGAAAATAAAGATTAAAAGCTATGAACATTTTGAAACTATATTTCATTAAATTGGAATTTTTAAAAAAAGAATAAATTGGACGACAATTTGCTCCAATCGAGTAGTGTTTCTGATAATTGCCCTGTGTAAAAGAGCAAAAACATACTTGCATACTAACTCAAATGCATATTAATTCCAAACCTACCTACTGGCCCTATTGAAAATTATGATATTTGAGCATCGGTAGAAATCTAGCCGCTTTTAGTCATTCAAAAAATTGCTAATTCAAAATTTTTCCAACAGTAATAGCAGCCATAGCATCTCAGTTGAATATATCCCTTGCCAAGTATTTGCATTTTGTTGCGTCTTACTTGATTCAAACAATGACCCAAACTTCTACTGTAATTAGTAAGTATTGTCATGCACTTTTGACCTCAAAGTGTTCGTGCTTGAAAACCTGTTTACATTGAGTGAATTGTTGGAATTAACAGAAGGAAAATTCAGTCTATAATCCAAACAGATTTCAAATTTTCACCCAAAATTAGGAAATGTACCATTTTCAATGAAATTTTCAGTATTAATTTTTTGAATAATTTTTTTTTCAGAATGGTTATCGTATTAGAAAAAACTGAGGGATTTTTTCAAGTCAATCACCCTCTTCTTTTAATTCCACGAAATCTCAAAATATCTTTGGGATCTAAAAAATACTTGATATTTCTATAAAAATGAGTCTCTAGATAAATTAAATCTGTTGAAGTTTAATTCAAAATAAATCTGGTTAGTCACTCAATAGAAATTGTCCCATGACCAACATCTTTTATCTGAATGCTTTGTTGAGAGTGATCAATTGCAAAATTGTTAAAAAGGTTGATTAATAAATAAGTTACTTCCGTCTTTTGTTGGGCAGTGATCAATAAAAAGTCTGAATTTTCTAAGAATAAGTATGAACACTACTGGATGCAAAGCTAAGAGGCTAATTTAGTTTAAACTTGGATTGTAAAACTTATTCGGGGCCAAAATTTTAAAAAATTCTAGATATAGTAATACTATTACTGAAATGTCAGATATATAACCTGTTAGTATGGCAAATGAAAAAATTTAACTACTTTGCAAGTATTTATGTATTTTTAAAAAAATTAGGAAACCATTTATTACATACTACATGTCCCACCCTAGCTTAATCCAACCTGGTAAAGCTCTGCCGTGCAGTAAAGGTGTGCCTGAAAATATTCATTCAAAATGATAAGGATGTATTATATTTACCTCATTAATGTTTCCTAATGTCAGAATATCATCTGTCATCTTTAGGGAATCTGGAGTAGCTGTATAGGTTACTTTCTGATTGATTGTTGCAATTAGGAACCTGCTTCAAGTTTGTGAGCAAAAAACAATCAAAAAATAGCTAGAATGACTAAAACTTATCAAATCTTCCTACTCAGTATAAGCTGGCTGTCCTATACTGACAAACAGTGTGAAATTGCAATCAGAATAACAAAAAGAAAAATGGAGAAAGAAATCAGAATGATCTACTGGTTCATTCTTTGTTGTTCCTCTTGGTATTCTGATTAAAATCTTGCACAATTTATCAATATAGGACAGCCAGCTTATACTGAGTAAGGAGATTTGATAAGTTTTTATTACTATCAATTTTTCATTTGTTTTTATTACTATCAATTTTTCATTTGTTTTTATTACTATCAATTTTTCATTTGTTTTTATTACTATCAATTTTTCATTTGTTTTTTGGTACTCTATTGTTAAATTCATAACGTATAATTCATTTTTTTTATACCTCAGGCTATTTAAATACTACTTTTTTTCATTCAGATTAACATGAATATTATAAAGATTAAATATTGATTATAAATTGAACAAAATCTTCTGAAAATTCAAGGTGAGTATTTCTATATAACATATTGTAAATCTACAATAAATTTTGACTAACCTAAGTTGCTTAACAAAGCAGTACTTGCAATTTTTAATGTTTCTGATTCACAGTATTTTTGGTTCTGTTTGATACCTATTCAGCTATCACAAAATTAAATGAAGGTTGAGTTCTTGCATGAAAAAAGAAATTTGTTTATATTCTTCTTACAAAGTAAATTTTCCATTAATAAGTTCAGTGATCAATGAATAAATGAAAGTTTTATAGAATTTCATTAATTAGTTAAAGAAGAATAACCTTTACATATAATAGAAGAAAATTTACAACAGATTTTTTCTCCAATTTTTTTCATTGACATAGATTTTATCTTTTAAATTATATATTATTTATCATGATAATGTATTACATAATTAATATGTTTAACTTGACCCTCAAGAATATCATTGAGGTACACATAAATATGTTGTTTGTTTTTTTTTACTCCCTGCTTGCGAAAATTAAGCTGAGTAACACCTTTATAACCCACTCCTCACCACATCATGGCTGAGATGGGATGGTGACCTGGCTGCACTTTCAAGCTTCCTTGTAAATATGAGCATGGACTCTAACATTTTGGCGATTGAAATACTCTTCAACTTCGAAAATCTTCTCATGGCAATCATGTAGTTATTGAAAGCATGTGAAAAAGGTCAACAAATGAAGTCCTGAGAGTTAAATGCATGTTCTGACTAAATCAAGTATTGCAGTTAAAAGTGCTATAATTACAAGTCAATGTTCCCCAGGGTTAATTTTCCAAAACTGGTCAATTGTTTAAGATTTTTATAGCATCAAAAGAGTAAAATTGTATTTTTATTGTTTGATAATCACAAAAAGAAAAATTCATATTGCAAACTTCATTGTTAGACTCTGGTTCCAATGTAAAGAAAGACCAATCTCGGGTATTATTTTTAATTTTTGGTTGCAAGTTATAAAACTACAAAGAATCCTGAGAGTGTATACCTCTGCTAACTCCGCTGACACTAAAAGCAGAATGAAAATCAGTTCATATATAGCTACAATGCAGAGAAAGTCACTGCAAAAAATACCTGAATCCACCCCAAAATCTGATCTATTTTTCCTCAGTTGATGGACTTACTTTCAACAGAATGTCATTAGAATTCATTGAGAATTGTTGTTGATATTGTGTGAACAAACACAAGTTAATTCATGAATGTATGAAGAAAAATCTCATTTGAAAAAAAAAATCTGGTTATGTATGATATATTTACTGCTCAATACTATGTTTGTACTCATGTTCTCAAAGTGATAAGCTGGTGTGCAGGTTTATTTCATTGGCTATACCAGGCATATATGTATATGTGAGCTGTGCTTGGTATATATAGTGGTAACTTTTCCTTGCAGGAGAGACTTTATTCTCTTAACAGGAATCCTTGTCAGAATCACAGCTACCTTTATACAAAGATTAGAAATGTACAAATGTGTCTGAAAATATACGTAATTCTTACACACCCTTTGGCTCACACTTTCAAAAAATTTAATTGAAATTCATTGAGAACTTTCAGAGATATTGGGTGTTGTGGATGTACAACTACACTGCAGAAAAGATTACTATATATGGATCTGCCCCCAAATTTATCACCATTCTGTAGCCCATTGCCACCCCCCCCAAAAAAAAAAAAATTGATTGAAAAATTCTGAATGTATGCAGATAAATGACCAAGGGTGAATACATAGACATATGTCAACTTCATTGGCAGAGGTCAATAATGTAAATCTCAATCAATCTCTGGTCATATGTGAAATTATGTTATTATACTTGAAAGATCTATGCATGAAATATTTGATGAATCTGAGCTTATTGAAGTATATGAGTTGATATAATCTGATTTTTTGAATTACCATATTTAATTTTTTATATTTTTTAAATTTTTTTACAGATTTTTCAACTGAAAAATAATTTGATGAATTTGAAAGGGTCATCATTTTCTTGGTGATCTTAAACAGAGAATATGGAAACTACGGAGAAAAAAATATTGTTCTGGAAGCAGTGGATGTAAAATGGCTGATGAATTAAATCGCTGTTTGCAAAAACACACTGGTGAAAAAACGTATTCTTGTGAAACATGTGGTTCTTCCTTTTCTCGTAAGTCAAATTTGAGGCGACATATGCTAACACACACTGGAGAAAAGCAATATTCATGTGAAGTATGTGGCTTTTCTTTTTCACAAAAGGCAAATTTGGAGAAGCATATGCGAACACATACTGGAGAGAAACCATATTCTTGTGAAGTGTGTGGCTCTTCATTTTCTGATAAGTCAACCTTGAGCCGACATGTGCAAACACACACAGGAGAGAAACCATATTCTTGTGAACTGTGTGGCTCTTCTTTTTTTCGTAAGTCAAAGTTGATCCTGCATATGCTTGCACATACTGGAGAGAAATCATATTTTTGCAAAATGTGTGGATCTTCTTTCTCAGAAAAGTCAGATTTGAGGAAGCATATGCGCACACACACCGAGGAGAAACCATGTACTTGTGAAGTGTGTGGCTCATCATTTTCTGTTACGTCAAAGTTGAGGTTGCATATGCGAACACACACTGGGGAGAAACCATATTCTTGTGAAGTATGTGGCTGTTCTTTTTCACAGAATTCAGATTTGAGGAGGCATTTGCGAACACACACTGGAGAAAAACCATACCCTTGTGAAGTGTGTGGGTCATCATTTTCAAATAAGTCAGCTTTGAGCCCACATATGCGAACTCACACTGGAGAGAAACCATATTCTTGTGAAGTGTGTGGCTTTTCTTTTTCTCGTAATTACAGCTTGGGCCTCCATATGCAAACACACACTGGAGAGAAACCATATTCTTGTGAAGTGTGTGGCTCTTCCTTTTCTGAAAAGTCAAGCTTGAGCCGACACATGAGAACACACACTGGAGAGAGGCCATATCCTTGTGTAGTATGTGGCTCTACTTTCTCTGATAACTCTGGCTTCAACCGACATGTGCGAACACATACTGGTGAAAAACCATATTCTTGTGAAGCATGTAATTCTTCCTTTTCACACAAGTCAAGTTTGATGCGACATATGCAATCACACTCGGGGAAGAAATCATATTCATCTGTAATATGCAGTTCCTTCTAGTGAACACACTTAAAAACAATTTTTTGAGCATGTGAATCTTTATTTCTGAACTATTTTGTTCAACTTACTTATCTGAACATATATCAAATAGAAAACACATTCTTATGAAAGATCACATAAAGATCAAGCATTTGAGCTTGTGGATCTCTATTTCTACTCTATCCAGCTTTAATATGCATATCTGGAAGAAAACATCAAATAAAAACCATGTTCTTATAAGAGACTACTTATGAAAATTGAACACTCAAGTAAGTAATTATGATTTGAAATAGTTACATTCCCAAATGACGTGATAAAATTTTCCGCAAGCCATTGATGTCTCAAATAATGAAAAAATCATCAAAACTAGCCGGATCTGTGAAAACTCTGCAGATGTCAACAACTGAGATTATCCATTGTCTCATGCCTTTGCCTGTGTCTTCTCATTCTCCCCCTCTTCCCTTTTAATCTTCTTAAGCAGTGCTTGATTTTAGCTAAATGTTGTACAAACATTAATTTCACTTGCAAAAATTTTCCTACCCCTTCCATAAAGTACCTATCATTCTTTTTTCCCATTCTTGTCAAACCTTCTTATTAAACAACTTAACTTCCATTCAATACATGTGGGGATTTTCAAAAATTTTGCTGCAAATCTTTCCCTGGCCTCAAAACTATTTTGACTTTTGGCGACTGGCATTAGAAAGAAAATGTTGATCAGCTCATCATCATTCAAAAGTAAAACTCAAAAAGTCCTTAAAGCTGTAAGTGTAACTTAATCGAAAGAATATTTTTGTGCTTTAAATAGAACTTGAAATTGAAAGAAATCGAACGATGTTTTTTTTTTTGATTTACTTTCATATTTAAGATTATTTTGGAGTAAATCAAACAATGTTCAAGAATTGTCCTTGATTTTTTTTAAAAACAAACTAATTTACTTTTTTTTCAACATTCAATCAACTTAACCAAAAAGACTGTTTTTAGTACCTATGATCATGAAATAATTTTTGCAAACAATGAATGGTCTATTTGATTTGTTTTCAAACTCATTGAGCAAGGGAGAAACTGCTGACAATATTATATTTAATGTAAAATTGGTCATAATTTTGTTTTTGTTCTTGAATAAAGTAAAGTTTATTGATATTGATGAAAATCAAATGTAAATTAGTTTTTGTTTTGAATTGGATTATTTCTTTTTTTTAATTTGAGTTCTATTTACTACTCAAAAGATTTTTTTCACATATTTGTATCCTTGATAGAGAAGGGGAGAGTAAGAACTGATTTTCTTTGAGAGTAAAAGAGTAAGAGAATAAAACATGACCTCCTCTCTGAGTCAATCATCAGCTGAAGTCAATACAATGAGCAGCCACAAAACGTGACCACTTTAAATTGATTTTGAATTGGAAATTGACCCCCCCCCCCAACATATTGGGGGAAATTTTCAAAATCTAATGGGCTAATAATCTGCCTAGGGCTGCATGGAGTTCCTGCAGAAAATTTCATGGAGTTATGTTGAATAACGTTTATGATAGGCTGACACAGACAGACAAACTTTTTGTGAAGCCAAAATAATAGTAATTTCACTATACAAATCATAAAATTTACTTACTGTGCAAAATTATAAGATTTCAAATAAATGCGTAAAAATGTTTGTGCAGGCCTATGGTTGCCCAATGAGCCTCTTGAAGTAAAGAAAAAAAAAGTAATATCATTTGATGAAAATCCACATTTTTAGGGGATTTCTCTGAGCAGAATTTAATTTCAATACAATATTTCATACAGAAATTTGTTCTTGCTTAGAGAAATCTTTGCTTTGTTTGTAACCAATTGAAGAAGCTTTTGCATATTCTTAGTGGAATATTTATTGACTCTGACCTTATTGTTACAGCCATTCAGAAAGTGTTATCACACAAAATTTCACTTTCTTTCATTTGAAGGGAGGTGAGGAAGCATGTATAGAACAAAATTTTTGACTAGAAATCAACACCTGGTGAAAAAAAAACCAGACTCCTAACTCATATAAAATTGATTTTATTTTCAAAATTTTTGTGCAATTGATAAAAAAAAATTTTGAGAAAAATCTGATATAAATTGTTTGTGCAAACCCTTTAGAGCTGGAGGTATTTTGGGAAATTCACCGAAAATCATGCCATCATTAGATTTTAATAAAAATTTTCGCATAACTGAAAAAGATTTTCATGTGATTAAATCCCTTTATAATTTATTTTGTGATGTATTTCACTTATGAGGTGTATATGATATCAAGTTTTAAAGATAGGTTCCTTGACAAATAAATTCTGTTGATGTTTTTTTCTAGGTTAGATAAGTGTGGTCTATACATATGCATTACTTAAGAATTTAAAAAATGAAGATATTGCTCTTCTTGGCAAAATTTTTGTTTTGTTTGCCAAGTTATGTTGTAAGGCCACCTTCCGTAAACCAAAAAAATAATATCGAAATTCATCTTAATAGAGATTTTTAAAAAATATTTTGAATAATTTGGTTACTTTTCAGATATTGTTTCATTCTTTCACCATCCATCGGTGACTGAGATTTATTTATGAAATTGTAGAAGTGCTGAATACTTGTCTGGTTAGTCACTCAATAGAATCCATCATGTGACCAATGTCTTTCAGCAGCATGTTGTGCTGGGGGTGATCAATTGTAAATCTTGAAGAGATTTGATGATCAATGAATAAGTTACTTCTCTTGCCTTTTGTGATGACTAAAAATGTCGAAACTTTGAAAATCAAGCATGAATACTACCAGACAAATTAGTAGACTGATTTAGCTTAAAGTTACATTGCAATTAACCCTGAACTCAAACTATGAAATGTGCCATCATGCTAGACTAAGCTTCAGCCTTTCCTGCTTATAAAACAGATCCCCTCCATTCCTTGTAGAGTGTCAGATCAATCTGAAATTTTGTACTGGAGACTTTTAGACCAAGGCACAACTTGTATACATTGAACTATAAAAAGTGCCCTTTCACTGACTTATTTTTTGGCTATTCCTGCTTAGGAAACTGATCCCCCCACCATTTCAAGTGAAGAGATTCTAAAATAGTTTAAGCTAACTTCAAGTGCGCTAAAATATTTGAATGTATAGAGTGAATGGAAAAATATTCTCATTAAAATTTGTCATAGGTGCTAAAAATTAAATTTATGCAAATCAGTTGACTCAGCCTTCTTAATATAAATTGAACTGTTACTATATAATGAAGTGTTTGGTTGATTTAATCATACTGTCCAGATTGTAGTATCTGTTTGGTGAGCGTTGCGCCAGTGCAATGATGTTGCCAATATGAGTTACTGAGGGTTGTCATGCTAAGTGCAAAAGGCCTAGGATTTGTCTTACAACCTCAAAAAATAATTCATCCCTGTCTCTGGAGAGCAGTAAGCCCTGGGTAGTACTGTCCCATCCCACTAAAAGGGATAAGTCAGGCTTGTCCTGACGCCTTCGCAATACCAGTTGTGGTAACTGAAGCAATTTCTGCAGTGCGCCTTTTCTGGGACCTTGTGTCACATTTGTCTCTTGCGGGGATGAGAGTAAATGAGTTATTTGTGTTGTGAATAAAACTTGATGGAGAAGCAAAGAGCAGATCTATTCCCACACCCCATTGGGCCAGGGGGTCTGCCTCATTCACTGTTTTTTTTTTGTTTTTTTTTTTAACCAAAGGTTTATAGATAGTCAGATTGAGCCAAGGCATGACTTTAATATATGTTGAACTATCAAAAAAAAAAGTGCTATTATGCTGGCTCCAGCTGTTCCTGCTTAGGCTCCACATAGCATCACTACTCACTTGGTTCCCGTTTGTAATATGTGAAATAGACTGAACCTAAAGTGGTATGACTCACTTCATCTGTTATTTTACCAGTAGATTGTGAGAAAATGGATTCATGCTTTTCCCAGGGGCATTAATGCAAAGTGAACATGAATTTTACCAGCTGGAGTTTGAAATCTTTTTTCAGAGTCCATTGTCAGTGCCATTACCCCAACAACCTTCTCGCACCTCGAATAAAAGAAGAGGAGTGCTGGTGAAGTAACAATTCCTCTTGAGGGAACGTGGATCCGATATGTTATAATTATGTGAGCTCCAAATCATTAAGATACAAACAAAACAAGGTTGAGCTGAAGTTGTGGGCTTTGAACTCCAATCCTGCTAAGACGCCATGACTAGAGGCTCCAGACTCTATTCTTATAGATAAAGAATGGCAAAAATTTGAATGTATAAGAGTGAGTTCAAACAGATAATTCTATGTTGTTCATTTTATGAGTGCATTTCTGATTGTTGAGTTTGGTTGAAATGCTGTGAGCACCTACTTTTAATTACCTACAAGAAGCTTCTGATAAGGATGTAAGACCATTGAAGTCCACCCAATGTCATACCTTCTTTTTTTATTTTAATTCAACCAATTGAAATAGACATTCCAGTCCAAATTCTTAGTTCATCAAGGGTTTATTACTGTTGTGCTTCCTTCAAATGAATTTTTTAAAGCTTCAATTAAACATGTATGCAAAATATTTCATTACTTGTTATGAAAACTTGAAAGAGAAAATATTTGAGATTGTGTGTTCTTTCCATTTTGACTAGAGTTCCAGAAGGAAGTTTTTGAAAGCAATTTTCCTCTTTGAAAAAAAAATCATATTGAGCTATACTAGGAAATCAACTTTGTGACATGTTAGCTAGCAATTATGACCATTTTAGACACCGCATTTTATGATAGTTGGCTGGCAAGGTCAACAACTATCAGGCACAACTACTAAATAAATCAACAGGCATGTAGCTCCTTTGACGTTTGAACCCTGCTGATAGAAAAGCACAAAAAGCAGACAACAAAACATAAATATGCAGCCATAAATGTTCAATATGTTTTGCTGCTGATTACAATCATAGATTTCGATTGTTGCAAATATTACAAATGATTTTCTAATGACGAAAGACTATCCCAGTGTTGGATAGCATGTTAAAAAATAACTGACTATGCAAATAAAAAGAAAAAAAATTACGTTCCAATATTTGTTAGTATATCTTTCAGAATTTAGGACACTTTTTTAACATAAGTTATGTTGAACCGTCCTTAACTTATACACAACCAACTTGATCATTTTTTGTTGTTGTTGTTTTTAGGATTCTGAAAAGTTCTTAGTTTGGACTAGAAATATTTCTTTGAAATTATAAGAATGTATAATTAGTGCATTCTAATGCCAGGATAGTCTCTCATTGTTAGGAAATCATATGTATTAGATACAGCAGATCTGTAACTGCAATTGGAAATGAAACATTGAACCATTATATTTACATGTTTCTCTGTTATACTTTGTCGATTGCTTCCTGATGGAAAAAACATGAAAATCCATAAAAAATCACTAAGTATAAACTAGGAGTCCTGTACTGACAAACTATGCAAAACTGCAGTTGATATATCGAAAAACAAACATTGAAAAAGAAACAACCAAGATTCTCATATTACTATTTGAGGCCAATGATCAAAATATCTCATTTCTCCACAGTGAACGAAGAGGTATTTACGCCACTATTCCAGTTCAGGGAGCAATGGAAAAGGCTTATTTCAAATATGATGAGTCGTTCTTAGTGCCTGGACCAAAACTTTGGAACTATATTCCCACGGAAACCACCTTGATAAAACTGATGAGCTTCTCTGGGAGCAGATCTCAGACAACCCACCAACATCTTGGTACACATCTGTGAATGACAACTGCATTCCAGTGTATACCGTTTGTGGTTAACATTTGTTGAGGAGCCCACCTTCATCATATCAAAGTTATCAAATTCATTTAATTTATGACATATATTTAAGGAAATTTCAGTCTTTATCCAATAGATACATAAATTAAGAATTGAAAGGACAAAGTTTAATCTTATTTTAAACTTGGCCCTTTTCAAATATTTACTCATCCAACAAATACAAGAAGCAACAGAGTAGCAAAGTCATGTTCCAAAACTTCCAGATCCAGAGAGAGGTCCATCTATGAACTTTTCACCATATTTTGCTTAGTTTAAACCTTTCTATGGCATTGTATTTAACATTAAAAAAAAGGTGAAAAAATGTATTGTAAAGACTGTATGATATCCTGTGGCAAGAAAGCAAAAGACCAAAGTATTCAAAGGATTATTGAAAGAAAGATATTGAATCATCTGTAACAGTAAAAGGAAAGAGAATTAACATTTTGACAAGAAGGAAAATATAAAAAAAAATATTTCTCCTATTCTGTCAAGAAGAGAAAAATTATTCTCTTTGTCACCATACGACATCCTTTTTTTTAAATGGCGGACCCGAGACTAAGCAGCATCACAGCAAGACTTTTTTCTCTGTCTAAACGTCAAATGAAAAAAAAGTGAGATGAAAAGTTTGAAATTCATTGCTCTTGTGAATGGAAATATTTTGAATTGATAAAGCAACTCAAAGAAGTCTCGAGAGTATTAGAAACATCAATAAAATAAGTGTGAAAGTTTGTTAGGTTTATCTTGAAACAGCGTCATCATTTCTCATCGAATTAATTCCAATTTTGGCACGGGAATCCAGATGCATCCTACGATGATATAGGAACAAAGAAAACCTGGTCCAGGCATCCCTTCTAGTTAATATCCGATGGAACTCCCATTTATTTCTATGTTACCCCCCTCCCCTCCCGCGAAGCGAAACAATCAAGGGAGCTAATTCTATAACTGTATTCAGGTGTTATAGAATTATGCGATCTTCAATCGGTAATAGGAGCAGTCTAACAGATTATCGCATTGTTGATGGGAATACTCCCCTCTTGTGGGTTAGCTTTGTTCCAGTGCCAATTCAACGTTGCCATTAAAGCACCAGCCATTCCAGCCCCTATACCATCTAGTACCACACAAGTGGCGTCCAATATTTTTTCATTCAACAGAATTGATGCAAAGTATTTCTCAGAAAAATTATATGAAAAAAATGTTATTTACTCATTTGATAATTAGAAACAAGCAAAAGTGTCCTAAAATCTAGCTACAAAAGATTTCTGTACTCTAAAGATCTTTGACATTCAATTTATAGAAATTCTCTGCAAGATAAAAAGTATTACAAAATTAAATAGAAAAAGATAAACCTAAATTCGAACAGACAAATCAATTGAATCTTCAAAATGATTCTTCAATATTATTCTTATTGATAAGATGACTTAGATTGTTTTAGCTTAATGTCAATGGAAAGAAGTGTGATTATCAAGTCGTCTCTTGTTTTACGGTTTATCGTATCTATAAAAATAGTGTTGAGAAATGATCCTTGAAGAGAGATTGATTAATCGATTCATTTGAATATTACACCAATACAACATGGTCCTATAACTTGGCTATGAAAAAATTACCGCACCAATTTTTTTTTGAATGAATGAATGAGATTGAGTGATGGGTAGTTTCAATAATATTGGACTGCAGAGGAAGCGACGCCGTTTGAGTGAAATATGTGATCTTTCTTCTTTAACGATACTCTTTAATCTGAGGTACGAAAAAGAGAGAAGGGCAAACCACCGAAATTCATGCCTCGATTAGATTATCGCTATTAATCCTAATCCATGATCTCATCCTTTTCAAAAATTTATATATTCGATAAATTCGTAAGTGTCTAAAGCTTTTTCTTTCCTTAATTGATTTGGAAAGGAAGTAAGACTACGTTCCTTTCTAACGCTCTTTTAAAATGTATTGCAAAATTAGAATTTGCATATCTTCTTTGAAAGTTCAATTTAGGCGAGAAAATAATAGCGTGGAGTTAATAATAAACAAAGGAAAACACTTTTGCATAATTACTATTGAGTGATTATAGCCTGTGTCAGTAATTGTTTTGACGGGATTCGCAGAAAGGGAGGTAACTCGTATAGACTCTCTACTCGTTAAAATCGTGAATGAAGCAGACGACAATCTGGAACAAATAGGAAACTGTTCATTTCTTATTTACGTTAGTTCGTATGGAGAACTGCTGTTAAAAAAGAATTATTCAATCATTGTTTTTATCAATTTCGACTTTAATTCGTAGCCGTTGCGCTAGATGGAAATATGTGCAAAATCAATTCTTTTCAAAGATTAAATTTTTCACATTTTCAAAGTTTTATAAAAAAAAAAAAAGATATAGTTATTGAACTGATTTCAACAAAATTTTGATAATTCATTTATCAATGAAAATTCTAATGGAAAGGTTATTTTGTAATATATGATCTATGGAAGAACATTTCAAGCCTAAACACACCGTTTTACTTTTATAGAATTATAAGATACAGAGTGAATTTTTTTTGCATGTATTTGTGCTTGTATCTCGCATTCTGTTTTAGTTTTGTTATTCATTTTCTTGCAAAAATTTTCATTCAGTTGAGGTTTTTTGAGTGGAATCATATTAATTTTTGAAACTATTTGTGTTTTCTATTGAGTTTTGTAGATCTTGTGTTAACATTGTTCCTTATTTTTTTCTTTAATGCATTTCAAAAAGTTTTTCTGCTGGGATGTTATTGATGCCTTTTGAGTGATTTCAAATGTTTGTATCATGTCTCTCCTCTTATTCTCCTTCCTTTTAAAGTTGTGGCTCTGAATTTTTCGAGTGTTTTTTTTTTCTTGAAGACAGACTTTTTTTTAAATTCTGGAACAAGTTCTGTGGTTCTTCTCTGGATGTTTTTCAGTTCTTTTGTATCTTTTTTTTTTTTTTGCAATGATTGGACCATGCTTTCACTGCATATTCTAAAAGGGTTCTAATTCATGTTGTGTATAGTATTTCCAATGTTATATATCAACAAATTCAAACCAAATTCTTATAGTTCCATATGCTACAAAGATCATTTCTAGACTAAATTTAATTAATCCAATCTATTTTCTAAAATACGAAGATAAAGTTGTTTAGGAGATACCCCACCTCCAATTGACAACAAGACATGTCTGTAATAAAAGTACAAAACTCGTGAAATATTGCTTGTATAAATACCATTGTCTCTATGTAATCTTGATGTCCCCTGTAATAGGTGGTTCCTATAGTGAGTGAGGGAGAGTAGTAATGGCTGTTGTAATTTTTAGTGACAAGATTGTGTAGTAATAGAGAACAAAGGATTTTGTCCACGCGTGTTTGGCTTTTCCAGCCCCATGCTGATATCACTGGAAATGCTGAAGGATGAGCAGAGGCAATAGTCACCATGACAGAATTGAGAATATATGCGCCAAATATTAGTGTGGATGTGGAGATTGAACAAATTTTGTAATTGTAAAAACGATACATACAAATGAAATGTACGTTTAATAAAAAGACATTTATAATAGTACACAACTGATAGAAAATACATGTAAAGAAACATTGATATGATTGATCATGAAAAGAAGAGAAGAGGTCTGTTTAGTTTGGATGGTTATTCTATACATTGAAATGAAATATAGGAGAGAATGATTAGTTAGGGAAACGTGTGACATGACTGCTCTAATGCTATTCGGTTCATTTACCGAATGGAGCTTGATTGGTAGTGCCTATTATAATGAGTGGTATGTCTGATGCAGCTAGATTATCAAAATGTGGTTGGTTCAGGTTTAGGTGCAAGAAGGAGCTGAAGGGGCAAAATAATATGTGCGGTGTTTGTATTGTTGCCAAAAATGAGTCAAGGTAAATAGTTGCAGTATTTGTATTTAGTAGCGAATTCTCACATTGAAGAAGATTAGGGAAATAATATAGTCATGGTCAATGATTGGAAACTATGCCAGCTATGAGTTTAGAGAGAAGTAAAGGAAGGAGGTAACCAGATAGAAAAGCCCTGGCAAATGAGCAGCTGAACATGTGCATTCAGAGAGTAGATAGAGGGGGTTTCCTTTTTCTATGTAGGGGTTAGATTTAGGGGTTCGTAGCTAAAGCTCATATTTATTTTTGTAATTAATTTTAACTGAAACAAAGGAGCTGCTATGACTGTATTGTAATTATTTTCATGTCGTTGGAGATGAAGATTGGTAAAAGTGTGAGATAAACCTATTTTGGTTAAACTATTAGAATAAAAGATATTACTATTTGATGTTTATTTTTTCAATATTCAGTCTCTAAAAAGTATAGTTTTTAATTAAAAGTTTTCAGATTCTGCCACCATGAAATCGTAGAAATTTTTTTGTAAATTTGGATGAATAAAGGTTTCAATTTCATTATAGGATCAATATCTAATGAATGTTTGATTACACCTTTTTAATCTAAAATTCTTTTTTTCTCCTTTCCTTATATTGTTATCAAAAAAAAATTTCTTTTTTAAATCACAATCTCTGTTTTATTCCAATAAATGGAAGGGAAAATTACAAAAAGTAGATGTTTTAAATAAAATTGTGATCATGTCATATCAAATTTATCTGAAGACAGATCTTGTTGCTGAGCTATACATTTTTATATGATTTTTAAAAAAGTCTTCTGACCAACTAAGAAGGGAATAACATAGAGAAGGAGTTGAAAAAGAACACCCAGATCATGCAAATTGGCACTTTAAAATATAGCAGAACACTATTTCCAGCTACAGTGACAAAATAATGCTCAGATTTTGAGAAGTGGGTCCCTAAGTTTTGTATAAGTTTGAGATTTTTTCAGAGAACTAGAGAGGATGACCAGGGAAAAGTTCATAAAATCATGTGATTTCATGTTGTATGACATGTATGTATATACGCATATGTATACATATGTATGTATTATTAGGGAATGGATATATAATCAGACAGAATAGTTATGAATGCATTAGATTATTCAAAATGAAATCCTGTCGTCTAAGCTGAGTGACTCATTATCTGTGTAACAATGGGGTGTTATATCATATCAAGTTTCAAATAATATGATGATACATACATAAACGTGTGTGTATATATATATATAAATATATATATATATATATATTGGATTTTTATCTTTAACAATAACTTTTACTTTTATATGTTTTAATTAATTTTATGCATTTTACTATACAAGCCTTTCTGTCCGAATTCCAACATTTACATCTCTTTTGATATAGTATCTACAACTTTGAAACTCTGTGATTGGGACAAACTTTTTCTGTGGAATTCAAATTTGTTGTCTAATCAGGTGTATCTTTTCCTCCTACAAGGTTCTAAAAAAATATCCCACTATCCCAAATTCTTTTATCATGTTTTATTGTATGTCCAAAGATGATCTAACAGTCTTGTGGAGTTATGATTTTTTGATGCTAAGGTGGGTAGGCCGGTGCTCAAAAGATCTTGGCTTGGGGAAAAGGATGTCAGTTTTGGACTGATCAGCTTCCAAAAATGTGTACATCATATTGTCATTGTAGCTGAAAAGTGTGTTGTGAATTGTAAAGTACCAATTTGCAGGATCTTTGTGCTTTTGAGAAAACTTGTTTCTTGGTCAGAATGACAATTTTTCAGCAGCCCCTCATAAAAGATATTAAAAACTGTATCACTGTCACAATGTGACATACTATAAGCAAAACTAATTTTTTTGCTTTAATATTTTCAACTATTCAACATTCAGATGGTTCACATTTCTAGGAATGTATGAGAGTTTTTGGCTGGAAATTGACACCTGAGAAGAAAAGACCCAAGCTTGTATAAAAAATAAATTTGGCCTCAATTTATCAAATGAAGAATTCTTTCAAAAGAATTATCCATTCCAAATATCAGAGAATGATAATTTTCTTTCAAGTCAGACCAAAGCATTGTCACCAGTAATGGACAAATAATCAGCCAAAGAATTTTTATTCTCAGGACAAGAACAATCTTTAGAAATTGTACTCAGATTCATGATGGCAGTAGTCAATACTTTCAGACCTTTTAATAATTTTAATGAATTGCACCAATTCAGTAGTTTATCACTTATTTTGCGAAAATGTACTTAGCCAGACATGGCAATACTCAATATTTATTAATTTTGCATAAATTTGAGGAAGAGAATGTGGATTTTGTTCAGGTCACTAGAACTGATCATGTTGTCGCTAGCCTCACTACTTTGAACATTAGGTGCACTGATTACACACAATAGGCTGTAATGATACCCATGAATAAACTACGTTATCATATCTTCAAATAACTTTGAATGAATAACAAAATATCAAGTATATTTGTTTATTCAAATTTAAAATTTGTTGGTGATAGCTTAATGATTTAGTCTGTAAATTTGCTTTTTATTTTCTTCTAATTATGTTAATTGCTACCAGGTAGATATGAAAAATCCAATCCTTTTTTAGATAAGATTACGTGGGTATGCACATTTATTTTTTAGATTTGATCATATTGCAATGATTTAGAAATATTCAAAGTTTTATTTATTTTCAATCTATTCACTCCTCACCAATTTTTACCTGTATTGAAAGTATCATAAACATTGTGTATGTGACCCACCTATGATTTTCCTTTGAAAGGTGCTCACAATAAAAATACCTTTGTTGTCAGAAATGTATTTTATTTTTATTTTTCACAAGAAGTACAAAATTTATTTTTGAATATCAATTTAGCAATCCTGAAACTATTACTTCATTTAAATTTTAAAAAGATCATTTATTGCATAATAAAGAGGTTTCCATTTTTTCTGATTGCATAACACTTGTAATTAAGGAGAACGCTTGAAAAAAATCTTAAATGTTTGTGGGGTAATTCATACATTTTTATATTATTTGATATTATTGTTTAATAGCATCTCAGGTTTTCTTAAGAGCATTAGTATTGAAACATTTTACGAAACTTCCTTAAATTAGAATAGATACTTTGAAAATCTTGAAAAAAATTTAATATTTTTCCATTTGACATACTGCAATGTATCATAAAACTAAAAGATAGCCAAAGAAATCAATATAATGGCTTGTATTGCTATTTCAAACTTTCTTTATCGGAGCAGAAATTGATTCATAGAGGATTTATTTTAGGAAAAAAAATTTTGATTGACTTTGATTTTCCAGAGACCTAGCTATCTAAAAATTGTGAAAAACCTTTTCAGAAAGATTTTATTGAGATTTCGGAAAAATCAAAGGAAGGGTATATTTACTTGAAGAAATATTTTTCTGCAGAGTAAACTCAATTTAATATTCAATGAATAAATAATGAGAGTTTTATTGAATCTGTTCCTATAAAATGTAAGAAAATGATTTTGTATCAGATTTGTGTATGAAACATTAGGTGCATCTGAGCTTATTGAAATATATTTCAATAGGCTCAGATGCACTCAATGTGAATTTATATAATTACTGATTACTTGAATTTAGATACCATCTTTTAAATTTTTTTATTTTCCAGATTTTTCTGAAAAAATAATTTGGTAAGTCTCAACTTGCTTCATGTTCAAGAACAGAAGATTATAAAACTACCCAGAAGAAAATATTGCTCTGAAACCTGTAGATATGAATAGTTTAATAATTCAATTAAAAAAAACAAAGCAACAAAAACTAATTACACACTGGAAAGAAACCACATACTTGTGAGGTATGTGGATCTTGTTTCACATTTTAATCGTATTTCAGCTGCAATATGGAAATACACACTGCAGAGAAACTTTATTTTTGTGAAGTGTGTGGCTCTTCCTTTCTTTATAAGTCAACTTTGAGAACACATGAAAGAATACACACTGGAGAGAGACCTCATTCTTGTGAGGTGTGTGGCTATTCCTTTTGTAATAAGTCAAACCTGAACAAACATATGCGAAAACACACTGGAGAGAGACCATATCCTTGTGAAGTTTGTGGCTCTTCATTTTCACAGAAATCAGATTTGAATGGGCATATGCGAACACACACTGGAGAGAAACCATATTCTTGTGAGTTGTGTGGATTTTCTTTTACTACAAAGTTGAAGTTGAATCAACATATGCGAACACACACAGGAGAGAAACCATACTCTTGTCAAGTGTGTGGTTCTTCATTTTCTAATAAGTCAAACTTGAGCCAACATATACGAACACATACTGGAGAAAAACCATATTCTTGTGGAGTATGCAGCTCTTCCTTTTCACTGAATGAACGTTTGATCCAACACATGAGAACACATACTGGAGAGAAACCATATTCTTGTGAGTGTGTGGCTCTTCTTTTTCTGAGAAGTCAAGCTTAAGGCGACATACTCAAATACACACCGGAGAGAAACCATATTCTTGTGAAGCATGTCCCTCGTCCTTTTCTGATAAATCAAGCTTGAAGCGACATATGCAAACACACAGTGGAGAGAAACCATATTCTTGTATAGTGTGTGGCTCTGCCTCTTCTAATAAGACACACTTGACCCAACACATGCGAACACACACTGGAAAAAAAACATATTCTTGTGAAGTGTGTGGCTCTTCTTTTTCACAAAAGTCACACTTGAGTCAGCATATACGAATACACACTGGTGAGAAACTGTATTCTTGTGCAATGTGTGGCTCTTCTTTTTCACAAAAGTCACACTTAAACCAACATATGCGAACACATACTGATTGTAACTAAATAATTTTTTAAATATTTTTGTAGTTTAAGAAACTGATATAAAAAATACTTGTCAAAACCTGAAATGTTTTACCAAATGGACAGTCATTTGGAAAGTTTCCACAATTTTGAGAAAAATAATTCATGATATTTCCAATCTTTGCTCAGAGTATTGAACTCATTCTATTCGTTATAACTACAATATTTTGGCCAGTACCTTATGTAGCTAATTTACCTCAATGTTTTGCCAGTTGTACCCTCCAGCCTTCTTCAGGTATCTGTCTTATTTAGTAACCTTAGCGGAATTAGGAACCAAACTGCAGATGTCTCTTATCAGTGTTTTTCCACAGTTAAATCAACCTTGTGATGTTGCCTGTCCGTCTCTTCCAGTGAACTAATGTACATGATTTCTTAGCATTTCTTTCCCCTAGGATCGAAACTGCGAAAGTTAGGTAGGTTGTTAGAAATACTTATCAACGTCTTTATTCTTGTATAGGAACAATTGGATTGCAAAAATATTGACATGAACCTAATATAACTTTTATCTTCATCCTGCCTGCAGGTCAAATTCGATGATCATTCTCAATATTCCAGATCATCCCAAGGAACACATTGGTATGAAGATAAAGATACTGGTAAGTGCCTCTAGCAACTTGCCTGATGGTCACAGGTTCAATCCTTTGGTTTTTGAGAATTCATAATCACTGGTTCTGTGAAAGAGAAGGACAGGCAACACCATAAAGCCGAATAATTTGTGATGGAACTCCAAGGATGAGAGCATAATGAAGGGTTCGGTTTGGAATTCAGCAAAACTTACTAAGTGAGACACACACCTGAAAGAGGCCAAATAATACAATGGCAAAAACATAGTGGTAAAAACAATCAAAATAAGGACATTAGTCTGAAAAAAAAGTAATAATTCCTAATCTTAGAAATCTTAATCTTAGAAATTCTAATGGAAACTTCCTACAGTGTCCTTCAGGTTTACAATCTGTAAAAGAAGGATAGATCTGTCTCCTACACATGGTAGTAAAAATACTGATTTGTTCAGCAAAGTCCTAGGACTTGTGTTATGTATGCAATTCCATTCTCAGCAAACTGTAATTCCAAAGGTGATTCCAAATTTTTTCATATGCTAGGATTCCAATTGATTCTTTGTCAGCTAAGAAAAGAAATCTACCCTGGCCTAATTTTCAGCTCAATGATCAACAAATCTAAGCCTCCATTGATTTCTTCATGTTTTAATTCAAATGTTTTTTTAATGAAATTATGTATTCATTAATTCTTTTAATAGTAATTTTCATTCAAAACGTTTTTTGCTACTATATCATGGTATTCTTTGGTACATTGACAGTGACGAAGATGAGAATTTTGCAGCTTCAGCTAAAACTGACATTCACATAGAATTTGAAAGTTTATCTCCCTGGGGGAAAAGTACCTGCAGTGACTTTCCATAAATGTCAATATTTTGTAGATTTTTAAGGTGAGACAAAGCACACTTTCCTCTGTCGAAAAAAAGGCTCATGAATGTATTATTATCATTGTATATTATAAATCATTGTGTTATGTCAAATCTCCAGGTATTTTTATTTATGTGATGAACTACTTTTGTTTTCTACTTTTCTTTTTGTACAATATTTCATTAGGTTTTTGAGTGGGAATTTAATGTATTTTTATGATATCCAATAAATATTGAAGTATATAAAACCTTTTGTTTCAAAAATATTTCCTTTTCAAGTTTATCTTGTGTGCAAACTTAGGTCCATGTTTTCAGCAGAAGAATTTTGAAATGAAAAATATATATTTCATCACATCACGAATGTTAAATATTGCCACTTTTTTTCTGTTTCAACACAGCTTAAAGAGGTATCATTGTAAAGGACAATATTTAATGAGATATAATATCACAACCAGCTTCTTTAGTTGATGAGATACAAGGCAGTCGAGTTTTGACAACTGATCTAGTGCTGTTAATAAAGCTGACCATTCAGTAAAAATGGTATTAATAATTGGTATAGCAATATATATATATATATATATATATACATATATATATATATATGTATACTTACGTATATGAACATGTGAATATATTTATATATATGTACACATATACATATATATGTACAACCTTGACAAACGATAGCATAGATGATGTTTTTAACGTCACCACGGATGCTAGATTCGATTTCAAAGGTTGTACCACATTTGAAAGTATATTTATCTCCTTCTATTTAAAGTGTGCATAAGCTGCAATTTGGTTTATCGCATTTGATTATTTTTTTCTCTGGTTCTGTTTTCTCTGAGAATGTGGCTTTTGTCAGTAACTTTTTTAAATTTAGAGGTTTCTTTCAATTATTAAGGAGGATATTGTTCATGTAGGAGTCTCTTTTTAGGATGTTGATGTCTTGTATTTTTTTAATTAAACTTTAGGGTTTGAAGGGTTGTGGGTGGTAATGAGTGGATTGATAGTTGTTTTATTAATTTTAATGTTTACTGCTAGCAATTGTTGTCCATCTAATTTTGTGGCTTTTCAATTCTAGCTCTAATTAGGAAGAGGAGATAGTATTGTCCAAATTAGTATTTTTTTATTTCCTCAAGTCCAAGATTTAAAGTACTCTGTTAGGATATTATTGCTTTTGAGAGTTATTTTGTTGAGATTTTTGCACTCATTCCATAAATTTGAATTTAGTGAATTGGGCAGTGGTGTTGCTAACGTTCTGGTAATTTGCATTCATATGTATATATATATATACATATGTATATATACAAATGTATATATACATATATATACACATCTATATACATGTGTATATATTACATATCTGTATACATGTGTATAGATATATATATACACATGTATTTATATATATATACATGTGTAGGTGAAAATTATAATGGAAGATGATGAGAAAAACTCTAGAGATAGGTGTTACATCCCATTTTTTTAAATCATTATTCTGTGGGTGTAGTTGGATACATTTCAACGGGTACCAGCCATATTTTCCAGAGAAAAAAATTTTCAGCTGTTCATAGAAAAAATATGTGGTTAACATGTTTGATGCTGAATACGCAATTCAATACACAAACCATCTAAGAAATAACCACCACTCAAAGCAGATATCCATGCAGTCCCTTGTAAGGACTGCAATGAATTACACATTATAGAGACATTGAGATTTCTCAAAAAAAGACTACACAAACACAAAAGAGCCATTAGACTGGATGAGACAACAAATGCCCTGGTTGAACATAGAAATATACACAACCACAATTTCAACTTTCACCAAGCCCATCTCATTGAGAAAATTCTCAATCTGTCAACATGCAGATGCATCAAAGCAACCCTTAAATGCTGGACACCACCTCTCCATCTTGAAATTGAAATAACAAAATCCAACTTTCCCTGAGAATGCTCCCTGTAGCTCATCACTACCTTTCTTATCTAAGACAAACCAAATATCCTTAGAGATGAGAAGCACACATGCTGGTCCCCATCAAGATGCATTGAATAATAATGAAAAAAATTGTGATGGAACCCCTATCTCTCGAGTTTTTTCTTCACCTTTCAATTGTCATTTTCATCTTCATTCTGTTGATCACTTAACATTCACAATACAAACATATATATATATATATACTTGTGTATATTCATGTATATGTATATATATGTGTATAGATACACGTATTTATATACATATATGTATGTGTATATATATGCATACATCTATATATTTGTGTATATATACGTGTATATATGCATATGTACTTATATGTACATGTGTATGTATATATGCATATGTATATGTTTACATGTACACACACACATATATACATATATATTCATGTACATACATACATATGTACGCAGCAGTCATGGGTATTTTATTGGTTGTGCTGATCAGAGGGGATGGGCATCCTTAAGCGTCAGTTTTCATGTATACAGGGGAGCTGGATAGTAATTTAGAGTTACACTGTTTGGGTACTTAGTGAGTTAGGGATAAGGCTATCTCTAATGTTGATCCAGATAGTGGGGTAAGAGGGTCTTTCTTATATATGATCAAATGTTTTTTGGGAAATGTTCTGTATCCTCAATGGTCATTCTTGATTTTTTCAAAAGACTGTTGTCTTTGAGTTATACGAATTGAATACCATACATAAGATTTTATTAATAGGGGTCAGTGTGACTGTGTGAAGTTCCCAATGTTGGATTTACATAAAGGGGGATTGGGTGTTGATGTGGGTTGCAGGGAATGAGAGTGTATGAATATAAAGGGAGTGTATGGGTCTGGATAGAAGTATAGAGTTATTAGGAACGAGTGGATTTTGTAGTTACAGAACGGTGTGCTTGGGATTGTTAAGTTCGATGTTGAGTCCATTAGGGGAAAGAGTTTCAAGTTTGTTAATCCATGTATCTTTATGTAGTTTTAGAATTTCAGTTGTGTCAGGAAGTGTGTTTTATCTGCTTTTTAAATGGTTTGGAATCTTGTGCTTGTGCAGGGTGCAGAAGTGTAATTCAACTTGGAATAGATTTAGATTATTGGGTGATTTAATACTGTCTCTATAGTTATTAAGTCTAATGTTGAATTGCCACTTAGACTTATGTATTGCTATTTACATCTTTTACATTCTCAGAGGTATATGACATTTTTGCCTCTACAGCTAGAATTATGGTAGATGAAGAAAGTTTTGTTGGTGGTAGAACTAATGAAAGTATTGGTCTGCTGAAGATGATTGCGACATAGACTTGCATTTGTTGCAGGGTTGACAGAATTTGACACTTCTAGGAGGGTGTTATCTGAACCTTTGTTGTCTATTATATTGTTACTGCTAATCATGTCTTTAATGTTTTGGGGTCTTCAATTCTAGGAATATTTCTTTGAATTCTGTTTTCAGTGTATATTCCATTTCCTGTTAATTATATGTGACAGAGGTGGGAGTTTGGTGTGGAATGTGGTTATGAGGGTTATGCGATTTGGTTCATTTTTGTCAGAGAGTGTAAGGGTTTCATCACTGGGTATTGTAGTAGCCTTTTATTAGTTTATTATTTGTATCGTCTAGTGAATATCCTAATTTAATGAAATGTTGTTGTACATTATAGTTGTATTTGTTAAGTTCACTACCTGTAGAGCAAGTACTCTTAATTCTAAGTGTTAGTGAGAATGGTAAGGTTTTCTTCAGGTGTTTTGGTGGGTCTATTTAGAGAGAAGGTAGCTGTGAGTGTCTGTAGGTTTAGTATAGAAGATGGTCTTGGGGTTTCTATTATCATTTATGTATATACAGGTGTCTAGGAAAGCTTTGGGGTCAGTGGATTTCTCATTGTCAAATTTAATAGAGTTGTGTGCAGAGTTTTTGAGTGAAGAATTTCTCTATTTAGGCTTCAACTGTATATATAAGATGAATATCATCTCTATATCTGATATAAAAAATGCAGTTTTTTCTATCTCTGAGTATAGCCCATGAAGATGTTTATATTGGAGGGGGGCTATTGTGCCCATGGCATATCCTTTCATCGAGAGGGGGTGCCTACTATTGAAATTGAAACTGTTGAGTGTTAGAATGTGTTGCATAAGGGTGATAGTTGTTTCCATTTTTGGTTCTTCAGTTGTTCTATTGTCAAGGACTTCTTTGAGGGCTAGAATGCCTTCTTCTTGTTTAATTTAATATCAGAATATAGGGATTTGACATCCATAGTGACTAGAAGTGCTTCTTCTGAAATTGTTTTGATGTTTCTGATCTTGTTTAAGAGGTCAGTGGTGTCACATACGTAGGTTTTCACTTGAGTTGCTAGGGGTTGGATGTGGTTGTTGACATATTTCGATAGTTTGGTGGTGTGGCAGTTTGTGGAGAAAACAACTGATCCAACTGAGTTAAATGATTTGTGGATTTTTGGTAGTAGTTAGGACCTAGCAGGTTTGGTGGGAGTGGGTTTTAGTGTATTTAGTGTTTTCTATCTATAATGCCATTGTTGTACATCTCTGTTAGGGAGTGAGTTATTATGCTTTGGTATTCAGTAAAGGGTTCATTAATTCTTCTGAAGAAGTCATTAAGGTCCTTATTTAGGATATTCTTGTTGAAGTGTGGGGATTATGACAGAATTCTGGACCCTTATCAAGGAGTATAAAGGTATATCTAGTGAATCCATATCTGTTTAGGTTGATAATTTTTCTTTCTTGGTCATCTTTGATTTTAATGACGTGCTCTGACTTGTTTAAGTCTTCTAAAACTCTTATTAAGGATAGTATTGTGTTTATTAACCATCTCCTATGTGTATTGGTTGGGGGGTCTTCGTTTCTGAGTAGTGTGTGTGTGAGAGATGATGAAGAGGTTACCTTAAGGTCAGGGTATTGGGCTGTGTTCTTGGAATGTGTCAGGTAGGTCTTTGTGAGGGAGGAATATTTTTCTTGCTGCCATTGTTTATGAGACATACAACATTCACATGAGATAATCATACTCAACCTCACATGGAGAGATCACAAGACAGCACAGTATATTAAAGGAAAAACAGGAGTTCTGAGATGTCATAGAAACCATTAGGAAATTCGAATGGCAATGCGCTGGTCATGTTGTGAGAATGGCAGACAACCGATCGATATAATGACTGACAACATGGATACCCAGAGATCAAACATGGAATTGAGGCTGGCAGAATGTGAAATGTCGAGACAAACTGGACAGGTTCAGAAGATATTGGTTTCTCAACGCCCATGACATAGAGATGCGGCATATCATGGGGAAAGTCCAAGGACTAACGATAAAAGAATGATGATGATGAAGAGAAGGAGAGTAGAGGGTTGGTCCTTGTGGTGTCTAGTGTTTTTGTTGTTTGTATTACTGAAAATATTTTTGTAATTGTGTTCATCAGAAAGTGTTACAAATGTTATTCTTTGTGGGGATACATTTATTATTCTTATTAGTGTTAGTAATTCTGGTATATTTAATATAGTCTGTGTTATGCTAATCTCATGTCTACTAGAGGCATTGGTTCTTATCAGGTGCATAAATGATTGATTGGGGGTCGGTTGTAAACATTTGATGGTTTTTATTTTTGGTTGTTTATTAAATTCTTCCATGCTGTGTGGATTGTTATGTCTTTGTGTAGTGGAGTATTTTAGTTTTTTGTATATATTCATTTCAATATGGTCGTGTTGATTTTTTTTCTTTCTTCGATGTTGATGATGTCCGGGATACATGTATGTATATATATATACATACACACACACTCTCATATATGCATATATATACATATATATGTATATGTATATATATATATACACATATATATAAGTGTATATATATATATATATATACACACATATATATATACACATATACATGTATATATATATATGTGTATATGTATGAATATGTATATGTATATATATGTATGAATATGTGTATATATATATGCACATGAATATATTTATATGTATATAAATATATACATATACATATATGTATATATACATGTATATATACATGCATTTATGAATATCTATATACATGTGTATATATACATACATATATATATATACTTGTGTATGTATATATATATATATATATATATATATACAAATGTATATATGTACATGTGTGTGTACACATTATATATATATGTATATACATAAATGCATATATACATGTATGTATACTTATAAATGTGTATATACATGTATATATATGCATATATTTTCTTTTGTTGTTCATTCTATTTACATTGTCTAGAGTGATTGATACAATGATCATGTAATGGAGGGAGATCATTTCAGATATGTTTCTCTGTAATTAACGTAATTCATAAACGCTCTGTCGGCTTATATATATCCATTTCTCAAAACATAACTAACACATTGAAAGAAGTGATTAGATTGTGAATAAACAAGATAAGAATTTGGCTTGAAAACAGGTATTTCGGCTTCTACATATATGTGTATATATATGTGTGTGTAATATATATATATATATATATATATATATATATATATATATATATATATATATATATATATATATATATATGTATGCATGTATATATACATACATGTTTATATATATGTATATACATACATATATATACATGTTTATATATATATATATATGTATGCATGTATATATATATACATGTTTATGTTAATGTATTTATACATATACATGTATATATATATATATACATGTTTATGTATTTATTCATGTTTATATATATGTATATATATACATATATATATTTATACATGTATGTGTATATGTATATACATACATATATATATATATATGTATATATATATGTATATATATATATATATATATATATATATATAAAGGTATATATCTGTATAATGTTTATATGTATAAATATGTGCTTAGTTACTTTGAAATCTTGACAACCTAACCCCTAATTTCAACATGTCTAAGAATTTCTGTTGAATCATTATAATTTTGCCACCCCGATGGTCGCCTTTTTTGTACTAACAGCAATTTCACTTTACCTCAGTTTGAAAATGATATTTCCTTTTTCCTAGTAATTGAAGTACTTAGTGTCATTAACCTAACATGTAGTTTCAAATTCCAAGAGGTTTTAAACCTGTGAAAAAATAATTCGAGGCAATAAGAATGGCTCCAATAAAATTTTTATTTGCTTTTTGAGATAAAATCAGTTTTAATTTCAACTGGTGAAATAAAGCATGTATTGTTAGCAGCCTAATTTCTCCACTTTTCTAATTCTAGGACTGGGTTGTCAGATATTAGTTTTCTATTGAATTTAAGAGAAAAAGCAATCAAAATCAGTATTATTTTTTAGGAACGACATGATTCAAAATATTCCTGGCGACTTCTTGTGAATTTTTATGAACTCCTGGTCTTGGATGGCCTTGGTCATCAAAAAAACGGAAATACTCTTTTTCAACCTCATCTTTCACTTCTTTTGAAATTAAATGTTGGATATCAGGTGGACAGGATTTCATCATCACTGGTGATCCATTGCATACACACTCGGTTTGGGGTCCATATAGACAGTGACGTGTTTTTATTATGATGCCACCCACGCAGGGAGTTTCAATCCATTCTGACCAGCTAGCGGTAGCCCATCTACAGATATCAAGGATTTCTGTTTTCTGTAATATTACGTCACAATTCTGTTTGTCATTTCTGAAAGGAAAAAAGTGATACGATGACTGAAAATCAATTTTATTTATTGTAACAAAAATAATTCAGAATTGATGTTATGACTGAGCCTGGTCAGTAACTAGATGGATGACCAATGGTGAAAACCAGATGCTGTGGATATTGAACTTCAAGCGGCCATCTTCATAGAAGGAGACCTATTCCTTTGTCAAAAACCATAGTACCACCCTCCTCTTTCTTGCCCTGAATCTTCGGTGGGTTTGGCTGTGAGTGACAAGAATTGAATTCAGCACAAAATCATCATTAACTAAGTTTTAATTTGCCAGAATCATATTAAAGAATGTGTAGAAAACTTATCAAAGTCAGTGCAAGGGTTCCATATGCCTCAGGTGAGACTAGAAATTTGTAGCCCCAGTTATATTCAAATGATTATTGTTTAGTTTGCATTGTGCAGTTGATGTTATGCACCCAAGGCAACCACCTATATTCGAACAAATGGACCGGTCCTGAAATTAATGCAGTACAATTTTTTGATTTTTCTTCATTTTTGTGATGAATCCTTCTCAGTGAAGTCTACACCATAGACAGACCTGGCTGGATCTTATTATAACAATCTGACAACGGATGCTGAATATAAAAATAAATAGATATTCATACTATGTAAGCACTAAATACACTGCTGAGTAGAAGGACACTTTGCCATTGATTGGGATTGAAGTTCTCTCTTTCCCACGTGAACCAAAATCCATGCAACATAGGTTTTTAGGATTTTACCAACATTGAAATAAAGTTGGAAGAACGTTTGCCATGGCCCAAAATAGGGCATTTTAAGGCTTAATATGTTTGCACTGGTTCTTTAACCCATTAACTGCAGGATTGGCAAGTATAATAATTGTTGATTTCAGACGCAAGCCATTGTCCATGGCAAGGTAATGCATTGCAAGTTTTCTATTGAAGAGGTCAAATTAAATGATAAAGGCTCTGATAAAACTGAGTTGCCATCAATCACAATAAAAATGAAATTTTATTGAGTTAGCCACAGAACATCAATGAGAAAAATTTCTGTCATTTACAATTGATGGGTTGATTTAAATTAAATCCTACAAATTTCGGTCATCATACTATTGTCTTGACAAGTAGGCTAAATGTACGAACTTTGTTGTCCTTATAACTAATCCAAGTTCACAAGCCTAAATATTTTGGTCATCATACTGCTGCCCTTACGACTGAGTCAAATCCACAAATGTAAAATTGTAATTTAGTAATGGATTCATTTTAATCAAAAATATTTTGACTTACGTGCCAGCAGCTTCAGGATGGAATGCTTGTTTTGGAGCATCCTTCATTGCAGCGTGTTTACACATGACTGCCGCCATCGTCATTTTCTTTATTTCAGTCAATTTCTCTGAAATATGATGAAGAAAAATATTCTGTATGAAAAAGATATAGACAAGGTTATAAAAGATTTTTACATTGGCATCAAAAGTAGAGACAAAAGTTTCCCGATTTTTTTGTTGACTAAAACTTGCTTCAAGTCTCCCCTACAGGCATAATCAAAAATTGATATTTGAATTACTTCTTAGATATATATTTGATATCCGTACCTCATATGAATGAATCATTGTAGCCTGTACGTGTACAAAAACTAATTATCTTAAGTCTGAAAAAACTATCCTGAAATCTTTCTAAAATTATCTAAAAAAGACTGGAGATAGAGACCCTAAAAAGCCCTTTTTTGAGAAAACAAAAACAAAAAACATTCTAGCAGGATACTCCTGAAAGTTTTCAAGGTTGTATTGGCAACTTTCTCACCCATCTCTATTTTGGTTGCTTAATTATCTATATGATATCCTTCCCTCAAGTTTTTGCTCTGATTAGTATTGATCTTCTATCTTTAAAGTTATCCTGAGCATTGCTCTTTCCATAGCTCTTTGTGTGATTCCAAGTTGATTCAATGTTAGTTCTATTGTATTCGTTGTATGCTTTACGTTGATATATATATATATATATATATGTATATATATATATTTTACTGCTGAAGTAAATCTATAGGACTTGATCCTGCGCAGTTCTGAGTGAATTTGTATGTACATAGCTGTGAATATATATTTCTGTTGTCTTCAATTAGAACTTATATAAAATAAGCTTATGTATTTCTCGGTTGTACCTGTTTCATTTCTGTCTTCATGATGGTGGAGAGTTTTGAAAATCTTATAATAGTGCTATTCACTCTAGAGATCTTGAACTCATGTGTGAAAATAACAGAATGCAAACAACGTTCCCAGATTTGGATATTAAAAACTGGAATGGAGTTTGTTTATAAATTGTTTGACAAATGAGATTCATTTCCATTCGATATTGTATGTATGCCTTTCAGAACAAGAAGTATTCTATTTTTATTTTTTATTTATCAGAACATTCAAGGATAGCTCAAGCTATTGTTTCTTAAGTTATAAGAAGCATGATATGCATTCAAATTTTCAGTTGTAGTCTGTGGGGAGTAACACCAGGCAACTTGAGAGAGTTTATAAATTCAATAAAGTACTGGACAGCCACTAGAATTGTGTCAATTGATTTGTATTGTTGAACTGCCCAAGGAATCTTTTGTTGCTACTCAAAAATGTTTATGTTTCTTTCCTGTTTGGGCTTCTTAACATGAATGATTCCATTTATTAGGATTCCTATTTGGGACGTTTTTTTTTTTTGGTGTGTGTGTGTGTGGTGGGTTCGTTTTTTTCAGTAGAGAACCTTCCTCTTATTCTGTTCATGTATCTTTTCTCTTTTAGTTTCCTTGTTTATTCGTTGATCACTGCTTGTTTTATTCTACATAAGGGAAATATATTTCTGGTAGGTTGTTATACATTACTTGGGATGTTGTAAACACTTTTTTTTATCAGTGTGTTGTTAATCCATCAGCTATTTGTGTTATGTTTCCTCTCCGGGACTATTCTATTTTTACTTTTATCTGTCCCCGCCCAAGTTGGGTTCCAATTTTACATAACATCAGTTGTTTATGCTTAATTCTCTTTATATTTCGGGTTGGGTTTGCATATATATATCTGAGATAATTATGATTAAGTTGCTTCAAAGTGACTGGGGGTATGATAATGATGATGATAATAATAATAATGCTACAACCATTACAAATAATAACAAGAAAAAATAAGAAAGCTATGGTGGTTGATTTTTGTGTACCTATATGTAGGGTGTTAAATCATGTTTTTAATAGAAATTTAGAGCAGTGCTGGCATTTTATAGCTACTTCATTTTTTTCCATTCAATAATACTGTTTTTGCTTTTTATTTTATTGGTAAAGGTGAGAATTTCTAATTCCTTATTTAGACATAGGTAGCATGGGGTTTCAATGTTCTGGCATATGAGTAGTTGTTTTAATATATTCATTTTACTGTGGGCATGAGTTTGCTGTTTTTTAGTTTCCAGTAATGTGTGGATATATCTATATGTGTAGTCTGTAAAGCTTTACAGCTTCAAAAACCAAAGATGAAAAAACATTTTCGATTGATTTGTTTGTGTCACTTCAGTCACTTATTTCCCAATATCTGTCAATGCAATTTATGTAATTTTCCTTCCCTGTTCCCTTTATACTTTGTTCAATGTATAAATTGTCTCTCGTTGGGATCATCCATTGTTTACCATGTAATCATTCTGGGGATTTTGAAATCAAAACAGTTATTTTAACATGGCACCCCAGCAGATTTAATCAAACATAACCTCTCTCTTCTATTGAATAGTTTATGCCGTACGTGCAGTTTGTCAATTTCTATAAGTTTTCATGTGTATTGTACATTGATATTATTTTATACTACATATCTATTTTTTGAAACAGGGTTAAATTACATCAGTTACATAAAAATGTTTTTAAAGCTGAGGGAGCAGTAAGTATAACAACAGACATGATTCGTTCTTCATGTCGTTTCTATAGAATGTTCATCTATGTGAATATTAAATACGTTGTGTCTGTTTCTATTCATTATATATATATATATATATATATATATATAGATATATATATATATATATATGTCTCTCTATGTATTTTGAAACTCTATTTGAAATGATCTCCCGTTCTTACACGCTTAATGTATCATTTGGCCAAGACAATGTAAATAAAATAGGCAATTGAAGAAAATTCGGCTGCTGGAGGTATCGAAACTGTGAGCATTAGGTTAGCCGCTTCAACGTAGCGTTGCTCTTACCGTTGAGCTAAACAGCCACTGACTAAATATATCTGTCACTGCTCATATTGTACCCTTAATTCCTTGTCTCTTCCAACTTTCAAACCACTTGGCCCTTGATGAGAAGGCCTGATCTGAGGTAGGGGTGATATAATCTGTTCGGAACGGACGCCTATGTTTTCAGGGTTTAATATTAGACTCATCTTATGAGTAGATATTTGAAAGCTACCCTCTCTCCCGTGGGAAATAATTACGCATATGCAGGTTTTCCCCAATATCTGTGAGGTGTTCCTATGGAAGACTTTTGTAAGTCAAAATCCCCTGAAGCGGAGAAGTAATTACCATTAATTCATATGGGAACATCTTATCAGGACAAATTCTACAATATGAATATACGTATGTATTATGTTTGTGTATGTGGACACTCCTGTACTGATTATTGTGCTGGCTTCCCCTGCTATCTGCAAGTGGAGCATCTGTATAAAAAAAAAACTTTCTTTCTGATTAGAAATGGTGTAAAGCGAAGAAGCAATTATCTTTGATTTTTATGGGAAAAACTTTGAGCTTCCTCTAAAATACATCATTCCAAAGCAGAATCTGAACCCTTATTTCACCTTTCGTCATTTTTCGGAAAAAACACAAAGCAAACTCTCAAAAAGTGGGGACTATCAGTATTTGAAATCTATTGATTTTTTTTTTTCAGAAAAAAAACTAAAAAAAAGTTATTACAGTATAAGGGTCCATTGTTCTGAGCGGTGTATAAGATATCAAATCGTTATTTTCTAATAGAAAGGTCCATGATTACGGACAGAGTACCAAGACAGTCATGCTATTTAATACATAAGTAGAAAGGTCCAGGATTACGGACAGAGAACCAAGACAGTCTTGCTATTCAATACATAAGTAGAAAGGTCCAGGATTACGGACAGAGAACCAAGGAAGTCACCCTGTTCAATACATAAGTAGAAAGGTTCATCATTACAGACAAAGGACCAAGAAAGTCTTACAGTTTAATTAATATGTAGATCTTACCAGTCTCGAAGATGCCTTTATGATGGTAAAAAAATTTATCACCATCTCTCAGATTTTCAAACTGTTTCTCCAGTATTTCTGCCATCAATGGCCCTGTTACAGAACTGATTTTCTCGCCGAAAAGGCCGGGCAAAAACTCAATATCGTATATATACCTATTTTAGTAAGAAGAAAAAGAAAACATACATAAAATGTACTTTGGATGATGTTAATATAAATGGCAAAATATTCAGAAAAATACTACGTAAAAGCATTTGTTTCACTACAAGTATTTATTTGTCAAATACTGATAGGTTATAAAATAATCTTTTCATCAGCTTTCGCTTTGTTCTAAAATGGTCAATCTCTCTCTCTCAAATATATATATATATATATATATATATATATATATATATATTCTAGAAAGCTTCATAAGTATATCATGATATCATAATATATAAAAACAAACTTATTTTTTCAAAAATGTTTTTTGTTTTAGACAGACTTTGATATTGTGGTATTCCGTGTAATTTTTTTCTGGTTGGGATCATCAACATATACATATTGTTGATGTTTTTTCAAGTGTTGAGTTATCTATGAATGAGGAATGCTCGATATCGGGGATAGCACATACGTAAATAGGTATACATAGAAAATTCAGGGATTTGCAGTGATTCCAAGTTTCATTTTTTTTAGTTTATAAAGTCATGTTCTGGAAAGAGATTTCATTACAAAACATTATTACGCCATTAGACATCCCAATATATATTTTATCTGGCTTTCCTTTGGATTTTACGGTGGCTCGGTATACAACGTTATTTTGTAAGCAGCTACCATGGGTCATCGTCAATTTGTTGCCTCATATAGTTTTTCGCTGAATATTATTTTGAAATTTTCACTGTATAATGTTTGATCTATCGGATTAATAGGGGAGCATTGGATTAAACGCATTGCCAAGGAAGGAGGCTATGTTGAAAGATGAATATTTGAAATATAAAATAATTGCTTTTTTCATCATTAGGCTACAGACTCACTGATATATATGTGTATATATATATATACATATATATATATATGTATATATGTGTCTGTGTGTATAGTTATATACCTATATATATATATATATATATATATATATATATATATGTATATATATGTTTGTGTGTGTATAGTTATATACTTATATGTGTGTATATATATATATATATATATATATATATATATATATATATATATATATGTATATATGAGTGTGCGAATGTGTGTCAGTGCAAACACATTGATGAAGACATTCACTTTGATAAACTGTAGAATTTAATACTTACGGGTACAGGCTTTTGAGTTTATCGACATTTCCAGGGTCAAAAGTGGTTATATCTGCGTATGTGTGTGTATTGTAGTTATTGAGCTTATAAGCAGCCATCACATAGTAAGTGTTTATTCCATTTTCCCGTGATTGTTGCAGATTCACAGAAACTTTGTCTGTGCCTTGACCATAAATCAGCTGCAAATATTGATCGTATAAGGCTTTCGGCATAAATCTGAATAAAAGGATAAAAGGAATACTTAGGTTAGTGACTTGTAACCTTTTTACCCCAAAGCACAACATGACATCTAACTTTGACCCACAAGACTATCACCTTCACCAAAGAATACCCAAACTGTTCACAAGCCCTAACACACCCATAAGCCAAAACATCATGATACACTCCAAAAAACAAAAATATTTTTAATAACAATCCTAAGGAAACCCCACCCACCTTGATAAACAAAAAAAAAACATTAAAATGAATTAAAAATGTTAGAAAATGGAAGATTATAACAAATCTAAACTGCTTCTACAATAATGTAAGAGTCTTTTATCACTGGTGCATTTCATAATAGTGAAACTATTCACTGAATTATCTCAAATGTTTCTTTAAAACAAGGATTCCTATTCATCACTTCTTCTTAGTTTGAATTCCCTTGTTCTATTTCACTTTTACTCTCTCCAGCCGGAAATTTTCCTTTATCAACCAGACTCATGGAGACCTGACCCCTGGATGAACTTTATTGACACAAGCCAGTGACTAATTCTTATCTACCATCACCAATCCAGTTCACTTACCCACAGCAGCAGGGTCGACTTGGAATAATCATCATCAGTCTTTAAACCACCGTTGTTGGACATGGACTTTCCCCAGAATTCACCACACTTCTCTATCGTGTGCGTCACGGAGCCAGTATTTTCTAAATCTGTCCAGTTCATCTCTTCATCTTGTATTCTGTCGGCCTTGGTTTCGCATGTGATCTCTGGGGATCCATGTTGTGAGTCGAGATGTCCATCGGTTGTCTACCATTCTTGCAACATAACCTGCCCATTGCATTTTAATTTTTCTAATAGATTCTATGATATCTCAGACTCCCATTTTCTTCCTGATATACTGTGCTGTCTTGTGATCTCTCCATGTAAGGTTGAGCTTGATTCTCTCATGCACACGCTGCATGATTCTCTGATTGCAGGTCTGTCTCTTGGTTAGGTTCCATGTTTCAGCTGTAAAATGTCTCATTTTACTGATTTTACATAATTATCTGCTGCTCTACCAAAGATGTCAGACATTTTTGCTGAAATTGAAGCTTTTTTTGCTTCTAAATATGTTTGGAATAACTCTATGTAAATAAAGGACTCCATTTACACAACACACTCCGACTCAGTCTCAACTTTTTACAACACAACTCTCTCTCTCTCTCCCTCTCTCTCTCTCTCTCTCTTGCTCTCTCAATATATATATATATATATATATATATATACACACACTTTGGTGAATGAAAAATACCCAGGTGATCGATGGCATTACGATAAGAATTTAGAAAAATCACAAGTGAAAAAGTTAATGATAGTGAAAAAAGAGGAGTCGGACTACCCCAAAACTTGGCTGTTTCTCTCAAAAATTGCATCGCTTTTATTTGATGTTGATTGTCTGCTGATGGAGGAAGATTGAGCTCTTATACTTGTATTGATAGTATCAATGCCAAGCAATGTCTTAATTTTTAAAGAATCAATGCTCATGGATCTTCAAATTGGTACCAAGAGGCATGTTCTATCCACGATTTTATGAAGAGGTACTTTAATTGACGAGTATCCAGAATCACAAGTTCAAAAAGAGGCAAATTTCTGGAGACAGAAGATTAAACCAACTAATCAAACATTGTCTTTAGGCATTTAATACTTATTTTTGACAACAATCAAAAACTAATGATTCTGCAAATAAATGGATTGTTTTTAGAATCTTACCATGTATGCGATGCCACTACATCTGGACTTGAAGTTATCATGACAAAGTAAAAAATCTACAGAAATAATGAATGGGTTCTTAATTCCCAAGGGTGTGGTATTATCAGGGGTCTATTGAATCAATTTTCGATTGATAATTTATTTCAACTTGAGTCTTTAGTTGCTTTTATTGCAACTTTTCTGAAGCCGTCCATTTACGACAGTGAGTGAACAGCGCAGATCGGTAATAACAGCAATAAAAACGATAAGAAGAAACTAAACATTGAGATGAAATAAAAAAACTTATGAAAAATCTACTTATGCCATGTCGACTACATGCAAATGATCTCCTGCGTTTCTTAGAAAAATAAATAATGGTTATTGCGCTAATGTTGTGTTTTTCATCTCCTGTATGTCCATCGTTACTTGTTTTGTTTTTCCATTCTTGATCTTCTTAGTCGATTGGTAGGAGTACTCTGGTTACAACAGAAACCTTTATTTAAATGAACACATATTTTGTGACCATCGGAAAATGACATATATATGACGTGAACCACATCTCTAGTGATTTCGAAATAGTCTGGAAAAATTTGCTTTTTCTATTCTGAGTGGAATAAATAGAATTAAAGCTTTCAAAACATCGTTCTGCGGACAAGAATTATTTTTCCATTCATTGTTCACTTGAGGATTTATGTACAATTTTCTTTCTATGAGAACAACCCGATTTTGAGATGAGGTTCAGATTTATCAAATTTGGCATAAGAACTTACCGGTTACAGGTCCATGACAAAATATCCCTTTCTCTATGAATCTCAGAAATTCTTTTAGTGGAAGGCTGGGTAATTGGGCTAAGGGAAAAGTGTTTACACTTTGAGGCGGATCCAGGAATGTCTTGCAGTTACCACCCAGTATCATAGCTATATTTACATAGCACAATATCTCCAAAAGTTCTCAATGAATATCAATAATCTATTGAAGGGTTGGCAGTAGTCTAAGGAACAATTGTTTACATTGGGGCGGATACAGGAACTGTTCACAGTCACCTCCCCTGCATATGTATACAACACAGTGTCTCCAAACGTTCAAAATTAATTGAAGAACTCATTCTGGAAGACAGGGACGTAAATCGGTGCTTACAATTTAGTGTGGATCCAGGAATTTTTCACAGTTGCTTCCCCTGCATTTGTTTATCTTTGTTTTCAGGACAATACATCCGAATGTTTTCCATGAAATTCTATTGAATTTTGTGGAAGGGTGCATGATTCTCAATGGGGAAACTGTCTTTATTTTGAGGCGGATCCAGGACATTTTCATAGTCACCGCCTGCATCCTAGCTATATGTACACACCACAGTTTTCCCCAAAATACTCAATAAATTTCGATAAAATTTTGTGGGAGATTGGTCAACAAGCAAAGGAAAAAGTGTTTATATTTTGGGGCGGATCCAGGAATTTTTCCTCATTGATGTTTAAATCGAACTACATTGGAGAAATGCTTTTTTTCTAAAACATTAAATTTATACATGCGATATATGTACATATAATTCTAAACTAGACATTATCCTTTCGCCCATCATGCGAAACTAAGGCTTCTAAATATAATGATCAGTTCCCTTTACTTCTTTGAGAAATCATTATTCTAAAACACTTATTTCTGGTGGAATTGATTCTATATATGATGTAACCATGCAGCTGAAATGGACCCTCTCTTTCCGTCTATCGTGCCAGACTATGCCTTGGTAGTATTTCGATTATTTATTTTTACTTTATCTAATTTGTTGCAAGGGGTTCTATCTACAATGTATATATACTGCACGCACGCACACACATATATATATATATATATATATATATATATATATATATATATATATATAAAAAGACACTTAATATATTTGTACAGGCATCCCCCGATATTACCTGGTCCCATATAACTTGGTTTGCGTTTCCCGGTATAGCACAATTATACAAAGGAAATGACTTGACATCGTGCTTAATGGCCAGCTAAGGCGGCCTTTATGCGAGTAAATTCATGAAAAAATTCCCCTCAAAGCAGGTTCTAAATATCTGAATATTATTTCAAAACAACGCTCTGCGAACACTGGTTACGTTCACAGATCGTTGTTTGAAATTGATTGTTGCAATTTTTTTTACATAGTCGCCATTTGGTAATGATAGGATTTTCTGCGACACTAGAAGTTAAAGTATATTTGTGGTTTCAGTTCAATTAACGCTACACACTTCTTGACATTGCTGTGCCGATTACTTCAAAAAAGAAAACACATATTTTAATGCTAAAGACGTACTTTCAACTGAGTGACTTAAATTTCATATCAAATTCAAGAAATAAGCCAGGTCACTACTTTTTTACGAGGAAAAAAACAAAGTTCTAACTTAGCTTCAAAAATTTCAATTTTTATATTGTAAGAGTGCATACCTGTTGATATTTTACACTCTCATTTATTTCTATTATTGACATCTACTTTATACACGTGCAACACTCACATATTCACATGAGATCACATTCTTTGCTCTATGTACGCTGTATGTGGTCTCATGGGCCCCCTTGAGTGATTATAATGATCTGATTTCTATGCTTACCAAACTACATAATTCAACTAGTGTATACTTTCGGGCAAATCAGTGATATTCAGACGAAACCCGTGTCAATTTTCGGGCAAATTACACCCTCAGTCACCCTCCCTCAATCAAAGAGTTCCCATACGTTCTTGCTACTACTGACAATACTTATGTATAAAAAAAGAACAACAACATGGAAAATAAAGATGATATTTCTGCTGAAGTTGTAGAAAGGTAAGTAGTGCCTTTACCTTGGGTTCTGCATTTCACATTACATTGTACTCGTGCCGTATTCCGTACGTGAATGATACTTAGAAGTAACAAGCGCCCGTAGTGGCGTCAAACATTTCACCCAGCACTATTTTATTCATAGCTGAGGTGAGAGAGAGAGAGAGAGGGGGGGAGAGAGAGAGAGAGAAAGAGAGAGAGAAAGAGAGAAAGAAAGAGAGAGAAAGAAAGAAAAAGAAAGAAAGAAAAAAATGCCTTCCTCGATTGCCTTAGTATGTGAACACACACTGTCCCAGCCGGGGTTTGAACACGGCTTCCCATGTTTATTCTCCGTGCCGTTGCCTGCTTGAGCACCCCAACCTTCTAAAGAAGTAAAACAATTAAGAAAGATGAAACAGAAGTAGAGAAATATCTTTGACAATAAAGATTGTCTTTGCTGAAGTTCAAAATTAAGGATAATAGGGACTTTTATCAAGCGTATAGAAATTTGCTAAGGGTTAAGCTGCTATTTAAAACTATAAGGAAACTGGAAAGCACTCAGAGAGCGCATAAATCTGCCAACGCCATACACTAACTAAAAAAAACTGAATGAAAATCAGTTCATATATATAGCTACCATGCTGGAGAGGTAAGTGTGTTTCGATTTTTCATACTTCGGGCTATTGGCTTAATGTATTAAAATATCTTTCAATCGAATAAGATTCCTGGATCCACACTAAAATTTAATAAAGCTTTCCTTATCCAATGCCTCAGTCTTTCTGAAAATATCATTGAAATTCATTAAGAACTTTTGGAGATATTGTGTCGACCAAGATACAGAGAGAAAAACATTAGTTATTAGATATACCTCTTCCAAATGCGTTGTCAGAGGGAAATTTGAATTATTTCTTTTCAAAAGTATGAATTACTTGATGTTCTATTTCCAAATTACAAAGTTGCATCGTAGAACTTCCAAGGGATTCACTCCTCAGACAAAAGAGAAAGAAAATTTATTGAAATACCTGTCATATTTTCCGGCGTTGTCTTTCAGCATTCCTTCAGCAAGTATTTTAACACCATTGGTCTTCCATAACGTGTCTGGTTTATACCAAGTATTCTCCAGTTTCACTTTGACATCTGCGTTTTTATCGTCAATGTCACCAATATATTCTCCCTGTGTCATCGTATCGGCAAGGGCAGAAAAGGCAATGCTGAAATAGTTTGCTATTTGGGGTTTCGCGAACTCCTTCATAGCAGTGTTTGCAATAGGCTTCAATTTTGTATCAGGATTTATACTTGGCAAAAACTCACTGTACACAATATGTTGGTATATGGCAATCACAATCTTCCGCGCTTGCTGGTAAATATCCTCATCTTTGTATTTTTGATTGATTTCTTTAATTTCCTTGGCAATGTCATTATGTAAACGCACCCATATAGTATACATAGTCATGAGCAGAGGATCGTTGTTAACGCGTGAATCACCTAAAAGAAAAAGCACGATTGAGTTTTTGGTCTGCAACTTGACAATCTTCTTTTTCCTCTTTAAGCTTCAATACTTTAGAATTATGGGCATTAACTTTTTTGGTTGGGACTAAGGAAAAAGTTCCCACCTCCAATATGTAAGTGAGAGAAAGAATTATGAACCAAATCATAATTTACGATTGCATTACATCACAGACACAGAAATTGGTATTGCTACTTCAGGCAATAAGCAACAAACGAATTTACACACACGCATATATATATATATATATATATATATATATATATATATATATATATATATATATATATTTATATATATGATATAATGCAATATCCAATTTGTGATGGGTTCATTTCATAAAGTGCTTGAAACAGCAAGCATTAAGTTGAGTTAGAGTAAAGCTCGAGATATGATGAAATGAAAGATCTGCAACACAAATACGTTTATGTTTCGGCTCTGTTTGGGCTTCTTCAGGCAGATGATTCGATTTATGTTAGTTCCCTATTTAGGGCATTTTAATGGGGTGTTTATTTTTCTAGGGTGGAGAACTTTCCTCTTATTTGGTTTATATATCTCTTTTTTTCTTCTCCTTGTTTAGTTGTTGGTCTCTGTTTGTTGTTTTCGGTTTTATATAGTGGAGATACTTTATAGTCTGGTAATTATGAATTATTGATAATTAGGTGATTCTCTAGGCACTTTCTTTATCAGTAGGTTGTTAAAACATCAGCTCTGTGATGAGTTTCCACTCTGAGAGTATTTTATTCTCACTTAAAACTGTTTCCCAGTGTTAGGGCTCACTTTTATGTGACTTTAGTTGTTAGTTTGATTATCTCGGGTATGTTATGTTTCTACATATCTTATATACCCAAAATAGTTATAAAAAGATGATTGGATTGTTCTCAGTGGCTGGAGGTATGAAATAATAATGTTAATGCTGCTTCTACTATTATTGATAATAACGAGAAGAATAAGATAGCTATGGTAGATGATTTTTGTATACCTGTTTGTGGGGTGATGAATCATTTTTTAATTGAAATTTCGAACGGTGCCGACACCCAACTTCATTTTTTTATTTTGATAATTCTGCTCTTTTTTGTTGTTCTATGGGCAATGGTGATGACTTCAAATTTCTCAGTTAGGCATAGGTAACATGGAGTTTCAGTGTTCTGGCATATGTTTGTTTTAATATTCTCCATTTTACTGTGGATGTGAAATTGCTATCGGTTGATCTCTAATACATTGACAATGATGTACTGTTTTTATATTTTTCGTTTGTAAATTATGATATCAGGTTGGATAATCCTAGTTTCAAAGTTGTTTTAGAGATTCCTATATAGTACCCCAATAGCATGAGCAACGCTACGTTGATGCAGCTACCCAATCGGTCTCGTGTTCGATTCCTGCAACGATCCAATTTTTGATTTTAATTGTTTATCCTATCTATGTTTTCTACGTCAAGTGATACATTAACTGTGTAATGACAGGGGATCGTTTCAAATAAGTGTTTATGTATGATAAAATGCCATTTATAATTATTCTGTCGGATCATATACATCCATTTCTTAATACATGACTATCGCGTTGAGAGAAACAAATATATAAGATATATATGATATATACATTATATATATATAATATATATTATCTATATAAAATGTATATCATGTATATAATATATATTATCTATAATATATATATATATATATATATATATATATATATATACGTATTATATGTATATCATATATGATATATTATATATATATATATATATATATATATATATATATATATAATGTGTACTGTAGAGAGTGAGACAGACTCGGGAGTGAGGTGTTTGGAAGTAAGGTTTATTAATCCTTATAAATAAATTTTCCATACATGTTTCGGGATTCTTCCCATCATCAATGGTGTATATATATATATATATATATATATATATATATATATGATCTTCCCTTATTCACGTCATTACAAACGTCTAATAGAAATGTTTTTCATGCATGTTTCTGTTGATAATAGATTTATACGCTTCATAGAGACATTTCTGAAAGCCTGATTTTGTAACGGTGTGTCAGTTCTTTATTGGAAGAAGAAACATTGCTTTGCTTTTTCTGAGTAAGTACAGTTTGCAAACGAAAACTCCTTTTCGGGTATGCGCTAAAAGCAATTTGTATTTATCAAAATATGAGATTTCTGTACTTACCAGCCAAGAAACATTTATCTTTTGTTTGACAGTCTTTAAAATCTGTCTTGGGCAGAAGAATGTCTTTCCCGTTTAAGGTTACTTTCAACAAACCTGGAGAAAAAGCAGAAAATAAAACATTTGAAAATTTATTCTAGCTTTAATCAAAGTTAGACCAGACCAATGTTGGTAATAGGCTTTGGCCAGATTAGAAATATATTTTTGCGATCAGTGCTAAGTACATATGGTTTATTTATGGATATATACATATACATGTAGTGTATATGTTGTTCTTATAAGCCACAGAACAGAAGTAAAGAGCACACAGAGAGCGTATACATTTCCTAACGACATTGTCGGGGAGTGTAATTGTGCATGGATCCACTCCAAAATTCAGGCAGTCCTTCCGTAGCCCATCGTTCACCCTTCAACAAAAACTCATTGAAATTAAATGAGATCATTTGGAGATACCGTCCGGGCAAACATGAAATTATGGCGATATTATGTTATTTGGACATATATTTCCGACTTGGATGAGATAATTGTGTGTGTATCCACTCCAAACTTTAATCATTTTTCCTGGAGCCTATTTCACAAAATGTCATTGACATTCATTGAGAACTTTATATAAACTATACGTAAATGTGATTGAAAATTTGAAAAATAGGAAAATATCATTCAACTGGAAAAAAGTTCCTGGATCCGCCCCTAAGTTTCATCACCTCTTTCTTACTCCATTGTCCACCTTTACATGAAATTCAATAGGAATTCATTCAACACTTTTGGAGATATTCTGTGAAAAGATGAACAGACATATTAACAGAACAACACGACGAAAAATATACATCTTTTCAACTTCGTTGATAAAAGCAAATAAAAGAGCCAGAAATATTAATTAAGAGAAGGCAATGGTTGTCAATTTTCTCCAAAATCTATACGGCAATGTAGTATATTACTGTAATAAGAAGCAATACAATAGTATTTGTCTCAATCAGTGAGAGTTGGCCTTTCAAAATTGTACGCCCATGACATCTAACTCAGCTGCATCCCCTACGTTCTTCCTATCTAACCAGTGCAAGGAAATTCGAAATATACTAGCTGGGATACCCAGCGTTTCCTACTAGGTCTTGAACAGCGACCTCATGCAACAGCGGAACTTTTCAATTACCAGGCAGAGTATCTCCATTGTCAAACTCATCTTTAAAAATGTCTTTTTTTCTTCAAATGGATGGGGGCCATTATTTGGAATAACAAGTTTTGAATTATGAACGCATCTCTTTGTTTCAATTTAAGGCTAAATAATTCATTAAAAAATCATTAATAAAAGTTAAGACCGCAAACTATGAACATAAATAAAGGGGACGGGTTTCACCGGCAATCTAATGGATTGGACAACTCGTAAAATCTCCTCATGTACTCAAGATCTTTCTAGGTAATCACACAAAGTCCAAAAATGTATGCGCTGATTTTCAAGTGTCCAGTAGATTTTGTTCTTTTATATTTAAGGGACATTGTATTTTACCAGAGTACATATTCTGCAGTTTTATTTTTTATAGGAAGAGGTATAATGATAGCATTATTTTGTCTGATTTCAATTCGAAGCACCGATCTCAATAAAGAATGCATTATACTCATATACAATGAATATTAAGAACGAACTCACCGTCTTTTCCTTCTCGTAATTCATTTGCCTTGGTGTCTGATGATCCATATATATTGGAGAGGTCTAAGTAGTGTGTATTTAGATTAACCTGTTGTAAAACATGCTCTGGAATTCAAGAAAAAAGTTGGTTAAAGAAATGGTTCTTTCATTAAATCTTATTTAGCTACTTGATAAGATTACTTCTGTATTATGGAATTTTTTGGCAAGGGGGTGCAGGTGGCTTGACAGACGGTAGCGGAGAATATGACATTTGTGAACCGGTTTCAAACTCCGGCTATGACAGTTTGCATTCACTGCATACTAATACATCAGGAAAAGGCATGAATCCATCTCTTTTTCCCATCTGAGCTATGGATAAAATAGCGGGGCATACTGGACTTTTCAGTCTTGTTTGTTAATTAGTCCAGGAAACTGGCAACTCTGAAATCAAATAGAGAAATCCTAACCCCTTAGAGGCTGGCAACGAAGAGGTTAGAAAATATGTTCCCAAAATGTATGCTAAACGGGACCCTGGTGGAATTTTCGATGGGCCTAGCAAGCCGGAAGTTGATTATGCTAATTGCTCAAGTAAAAGAAATGAATATCAAATTGGACGGGTGAAATAGCGTGACCACTGCCCTCCACCTCGTCTCGACATCCCGGGTGTAAGTGGAATATTTACTGCTTACAGCGTCTTTTCCTCCTGTATTTCTTATACGACAGGAAGTCTTTATAGAAAGAGAAAAGAATTCTGGTTATTCTGCATATATACAGTTATACATATCACCGACTTATGTCCAACTGCAAGATATATCACCTTGACCCCTTAATATAATGCAATGGATGACATTTGTTCTTTTCTTTTTATTGTTATTATCATCATTGTCATCATCTCGATCTCAGTTCTTTACAATCTATTGCCGAGTAGTAACCAACAACTCTGGGTAAAAGAAGATTAAAGTGATGTACAATTTTAAAAAATTTTCCCCTTCCCTTTAGCCTCTTTTTCGCACGTATTACAGTTTTTTAAATTTTTTTATTATTATTATTATTATTATTATTATTATTATTATTATTATTATCATTATTATTATTATTATTTAGTTCTATCTGAGATTTGACAGGATCAGCTGAATTTCGAGTAACGATTATGTGATCCACGTGAAAACTTGACGAAATCTTTTTGAAAAAAAAAAGAAGTGTGAGATTTTGATGGTTGTTAAATACTAAGGAGTAATGAGTAAACTTGAAAGAACGCTAGAAAGACACCATCTGAACATGGCCGAAGAATTTTAACAGAGCTTGAATATAAGATAAGTAATCATCCCGATAACTTTTAGGGTGCTGGAAAATCCCCAGAGAACTCTAAGGTAAACTGAAGCAAACAAGGATTTGGTTGAAGTACACTCCGGAGTTGCAGCTTAATAATAATAGTTTTATGAGGGGGTCTGCATTCTCGCTGACCCCTTATAGATATAGCGACTTCTCAGGGGCAGTGGACTATTTAATACTGATTATAAAGTGATCTCTCCAACTCATTTTTTCACAAATGCATAAGATTGCAATCGGGCCTTCAAATTTAATGTTCATTCTAGTCGCATCAGGTTGCATTACTTTTTTCTTTAACAGTGACTCAACGAATTACAGGCATGTCTTGTAATAAATGATGATGGTAATGATGATCTATACAAATAACTGTGAAAGAATCTAAACAAAATGCCCATTATTCTTATTATTACCTTTGCAGTCAAGTTTTGGAGATGGAACCATTTGGGCTTTTGGCAAACAAGTTCTCCCGAATGAACTGAAGAAAGGATCGTCAGGTTTTAGTTCAATGTTGTTACATTTGCTAGAGAAGAAAGAAAATAAAAGAATTTCAATTAACTCAGAACAGTGTAGACACAACACGCCATGAATACAAAAAATACAATTTTCAATAATGATACATTGGTTGGTATTCCACATTTCACAATTTATATTCATATAAACAAGTGAAAGGATACATTCAGACTTAGTTGCTCTTGTGTCATGAGTGCACCACCCGTGTACGATCTCCAGCTAACCTTGTGGTGTTGTTCCATTTCCTGTTGAGCAGACAAAGGTCTCTACTGTCTTTCAGCAATTCATCTTGGACTGGCCCCTCTTAGTCCGACCTATTCGTTACATAGAGGTTTGTAAATGAAACCTGTTTTCAAGCAATATGATTCAGACAAGCTGGAAGTCTGTGGTCGCAGACCTCAGTAGATGGAGGCTTGCTATCGAGACAGGTATCCAGACAAGAGCGAGAGAAGAAGAGAGGAGGGACTGGAAGTGGGGAGATCGCTGACGAAAGAGGACAGTGACATAGCCGGGTGCAGACAATACCTGCAAAAGTTGCAACAGAGTTTATCGCTCTAGAATCGGACTGCACTGTCACAGCAGGCGCTGCAGCTCAATTGAAGGCTAATAAGTTGCGATCCATTCACTTCCAAGACAGAGGGAGGCCAACGACAAAGAGTAAAACTATCCACCATAACTTCAACGACAAAATCAATTTCTAACAAATTTTATCGCCACAGCTTGTGGCTTAATATGTCATAAAAAGAGTTTCAAAACATTTTGTTAAAAAAACACCGTTAACTAATCATGGTATGCAATGTAGGCACTCATATGAAGAGAAATTGCTATCAGGCATACTCGAGGAAGAATGAAAATAAGAATGTTATATTTCTTACCCAGCCGTATTTTCAGATCTGAAAATAAAGAATAAACTTAAATCGTTGATATTCAATAAATTATGAATATTTAATGTCAATACTGATTTTGAATTATTTGATGGATTATCGTTTAAGTATTTTGCATATTTTATGGCTTGTGCGTTTAAATCATTCGGGATATTTCATTACGCGCTCAGGAATTCTATGCTACATTATCAGTCACGTGGTAACACTCCAGACAGAGACAATAGTATTGAGATAAAATGATTGCATCATGTGTTAGTCTCATTTGTAGCATGTATTCCTTTGTGTTGTGTCAGCTGTATCGTCTTTCAATGTAATTAAATGTTCATGTAATGAAACAGGCAGGAACCTGTATCCAGGTTAGAGAAAATTACTGTCAACATCGAACGTGAAGTTAGAAATGTATGTGTATTCAATTCTGTTATTTGTGTCTTTGAGTTAAATTTAAAATAGTTTCAATATAATTGTCAAAGAGAAATACTACGTAGATAAACTTTCTTTTATTATTATTATTATTATTATTATCATTATTATTACTATTATTATTATTATTATTATTATTTGCAATCTCACACCAGTTGCCTGGTGGTTACCGCTGGAGTTTGAGTGACAGCAAGTCTCCTCAAGTCTCCAGCCCTTCTCTCCTAGTTCTCATAGGTCACAGTAATACTGCAGTTTACAGTTTCACACCGGTTGCCCAGTGGTCATTGCTGAAGGCTGAGTGACAATAAGTCTCCTCAGGTCTTCAGCCAACATCTCTTCTCTCCTTCGCCTATCATGCCAGTGCTGTGGTTCACATTCCTGCTTTCATTTCCCATCCTTTGTTAGGTCACTGTTTACAATTAGTGTTACAGTCTTTATATTCTTAGCACTTTCCTCAGTATCCACGCAGTTCCTAGCAGTGCTGTGGTCTGTACAGTCTCAATCCTTCCCTCTATCCTGATCTCCTCCAGTCTCACCCTTAGTGTCTTTGGGACAGTTCCTAGTGCGCCAACTGCCCTGGCTTTCATGTTCCACATCTTTTTCAGTTCTCTCGCTAGATCCTGATATTTTTCCCGTTTTTCATTCTCCTTCCTCTTTACTCTATGGTCTGCAGGTACAGCCACGTCTACTATTTGGCAGGTCTTCCTCTTTTTGTCTACGATTACCAAGTCCGGTCTTCTTGCCTGAATGAGGTGGTCGGTTTTGATGTCAAAGTCCCAGAGTAATTTGTGGTTGCCATTCTCCAGGGCTGCCTCTGGTTCGTGCTGATACCACTTTTCTGCATGGTTGAATCCCATTCTTTTACTCAGTTCCCAGTGTATCATTGTTGCTATTCTATCGTGTCTGTGCTTATACTCCTTCTGGGCGAGTTGACTACATTCACTAGTTATGTGATTTACAGTCTCATCTCTTTCACTGCATAGGCAGCACTTGCTGTTTGTCTGTGTTCTGTCGATTTTTGTTTTTATATAGTTTGTCCTGATGCTTTTGTTTTGAGCTGCCGTTTCTCTCTTCAGGTTTCTTTCCGTAACCATGTCCATGATCTATCGTCTGCTACATCTTGTATCTGTCTTTTTAACTCTCCGTACAATTTTATCTTTTCCCATTTTTCTTTCCTAGTTTGCTGGGCTGTTCCATTGTTTTCTACTTTGTTGTTTGTTGCGCTGTTTCGTGCACTCTTTATAATGTCTTCACTGTTTGCTTGCACGTACTTTTCTAGATCGGCTTTAGCTCTCTGTACACAGTCGTCTATGCTAACCCTAACCCCTGCCACCTTCTTTTCTTTTAACGTATAGTATATCTGTGTCATCTCTAAGGTGTAAAGCTTTATGCATTGTCATAAGTTTCCTTGTTCGCCTATCCATTGATTGGAGTTCTTCTTTTGTCCATCCTAGGAATGGTCCTGTGTATCTCACTGCTGATACAGCCCAGGTGTTCATTCCTTTTATAAGATATCTGCTGTTTAATTTGGTCTCTGATATTTTCCTTATCCTTCTAAGGTATTATCTCTATATTTTCTCTTTCATCTCTTCCCGTTTCATTGTGTCACATTCAAGGACACCAAGGTATTTGTATCGGTCTTGTGCAATCAGTGCTCTAATCTTACTGTTGTCTGGGAGTTCGATTCCTTCATCCATTGAGAGCCTTCCTTTGTGCATTACCATGATTGCACATTTTTCTATTCCAAATTCCATTCCGATGTCATCACTGTATTCTTTTATTTTGTTGAACAGTATCTCCGGCTCTCCCCTATTTTTTGCAAACAATTTTATGTCATCCATGTACATTAAGTGGTTGACTTTTCCTTTTGTCTTGGAAAAAAGGTATCCTTTGTTGTTCTTCATGATTCTGTTGAGTTGTATCATGGTGAGAATAATAATAGTGGGGATTTGAACGGAGAGGAGAGTTTTTTTCTCTTCTCGCATGATTTCTTTCAAAGTTTGTATCGGGGTTTTCTCTTCTTCCGTTGGGGTTTTGTCGTCTCTCTCTGGTGTGTGACTTTCTTCGGGGGTTTTGTGCGAAATTCTTGTAGTTTTGTCGTTTGTGTTGGTTGTGCTGGGGCGTGTTTCGAGCGTGTCACCTTCTTCCCTCTCTACATTATCGCAGATTTCTTGTAGTTCAGTCTCGGAGAGCCATTTCTTTTTTAGGATTTGTTTTACTTGCTCAGCGAGGCGTTGGCTTGATACCTGCACAGCAGATTTTTCCTTACATATTTTGAGCATGCGCTTCCTATAACATCGCACCGAAGGTTTGCTTTTTAAGTAACAATACTTCACTAAACTGTTCTCTTCTCTTGACCATCTCTTCCTCTTGTTCTTTATAGCAGCCACACGGTGATGGTTGTACCTTTCCTGGGTGCGGTTGGTGGTGTATGAGTTTTGGCCAACAGTAGTTACGTAACGACTGTGCCCCTCCTGAAGGCTATTAAGGGTTCACGAGCTGGAGTTTTGGCCAGCAGTCATAGGACGACAACTGGGTCCCTCTTGTTCGCTAACAAGGGAACACCTGTCGGTTATGACACACAAATCTT